>JAEUWS010001091.1:0-31834 GCA_018524945.1 Podaxis sp. C-F-92630
CACCAAGGGTGATGTGATGTCACACCAACCACATGATAGGCCTAAGCCTCCCTCACATGCTCCACCTCCATGTGACAGGGTCACCCCTCCTTCACATGACTCTAAGCAAGTGCCCTGCCCAGCACCTCTCTCCTCCCCAGCTAAGCATAAGCCATATTACACTATGTGTGGCCCCACTTGGCACCAGTTCTTCCTTAGCACCAGTGCTGGTGACCTTACTAGCACTCACATCTCCCTTCAATCCCTCACTGTGTGCTTTAACCAAGTGCTCTCCCAGGCCAAGTCAGCACTCAATGTTGACTCTGGTCACTTTCACTCTGGCGTCATTGCCTTCTCTACAGGCAGTGTCCCCTCCCAGGCTGACATTGATACTCTCAAGGCCTTGCTCCCCTCTGTGCTCAAAAGCACTGATATCACCCTCCCCATCTCTCACTCCTTTATCAAGATTGTGGATGCTCCCTTCTTCTCATCCAATGGCTTCTCCCTCACTGCAGATCAAGTCAAGACTGAGGTTGCCACCTCTCCTTTCTTCCCCCTTTCTGACATGCATCACATGTGCATCATTTGCAACTCTCCCAAGGCTGACTCTGCCACCATGTGGATTGACCTTATCAACTCACAATGAGGCATGCTCACCTCTTCCCTCATCAACAGATGCATCATGATCAATGGTGTGTCCTGTCTCATCAAGGGCACTCATGCATACACTGGCACTGGGGTCATCCTTCTGACACCTGTAAGGCTCCTATGCCTAGGTGTCCTCTCTGCATGGGCCCTCATTCTGAGGCCTCACACTGCTCTATGGCTGGGTGCTGCAAAGGCAACCCCAAAGCAACACCCCCCATCCCCCCCACTCTGGTGGGCTTGCCCTGCCCCCACTCCTTGCTCTGTGTCAATTGTCATGGTGCCCATGCTTCTAATGACTGCTGGTGCCCTTACTGGCATCACCATTTCAATTGCAACTGGATCCGAGGTTGCTACATCCACAATGCTGAGTTGGCCAAGAAAGCCCCCTCTGGGAGTCATAAGGGTTAACTCTTCATCACCATATGCTTTCCTTTTCCCATGGCCTCCCAGGCTGCAGCTCTGACCAGTTTCTTATGACTCTCTTCATTCATGTTGTTTGGGGCACCTGTAATTTTGTGTTTGATCTTTTCTTTTATGTCATCTTACTTATTTAAGATGGGACTGCTATTGCGCACCCATTTGTCATAGGTAGTACTTGTGGCAATAAACTGATGATTTCAAAAAAAAAAAAAAAAAAAATAGGTTGAGATCCACTTTATCCGGTTTACGCCGACTGAGGAAAGTCATGTAGCCTGCAATCCAAACAATGCAGTATCTAGTGGGTTTCAGGAAGCAGTCTTGAAATAGTGAAAGCAGAATGCAACTGTGTTAAGTCGAATGCAGACACGGCCGTTGCCTGCCTTTCGCTTCTGTACTTGATAAGTTTTGGTATCTCCCCCATTTGATGCTTTCCACACGCCTCCGCCGTTGTTGCGTAGGAGCTTCCCACATTAGTGTCAGCAATTGCATTAAAGAATGACAGCGTTTCCACTATAATGGTTTTGGGGCGCCAGAACACAGCGAATTTGAGGTAATGCAAAGTCGTTTGTCATGTGTTCCGCAGTTGAACAATGTTCAATAAAGCTGAGGATCTCCAAAGATAACTGGATGTAGATATGCAGACGCAGCGCAATGAGGGCATCGGCCAAAGTAATACAGGTAACAGAAAAGAATAGGCGGTCAAAATAATCGCCATGTTCCAAAAATGTAAATACAAGATATAATCTGCGGAAGATATACTGGAAAAGAGGGAAAGCGGACTACAAATTAGGAAATGGTCTACGAGGGGCGACAACTTTGTTGGTAGTTCGTTGTGATGGCTGCTTTCTTGGCTTCCCCTGCTTTGGCCTCTTCCGCTTCACCGCCTCTGGTGAGGATGGTTGATACTCGTCATCGTCCTTAGGTGGGGGTGAATGCTGACATTTACCTAGGACAAAGGAAGTGGACGCGGTCGACTGTGGTGAAGGTGGCGCAATAAGTTTGACTTCAGCATTTGCCATTTCCGACAGGAGGCCCTCTAGGTGGGACGTCACGGAATCATACACACTGATGTATGCCTTAGGGTCATGTTTGTCATTGAACAACTTCTCCTCCAAGTAAGCGCTAACAAGGACAGCGCGAATAGTTTCGAGGTAGTAAGCGCATGAATCGAGTTTGGGATGCAAGATGCACTTCAGGGCCGAAGCAAGTTCCCCGTATCTTTCAAAGAATTTTCGGCAGGTGTTCATAGGGGAAAGCACATAGACATAGACACCCGTAGCCCATTCATTGGATTCGGGATGATCCACTCGTGCGGTGAGAATCCACAGCATGACCCACCAGAGAGATTCCAAGTCATGAATAAAGCGATACATGAACGGGGTTGGCATTGCGGTCTCGAGTGGTTGTTTTGGCTTCGCGGACCAAGCGCCTTGCAATGGCTCCGCAAACGTGCGCTGAGTTCGCATCTGGCACCCCGCAACCTGGGGATGGTAGAGATAGCCTCCAAGGTGCACTTCAATCGCCATAAAATACGGTGCTCCCTGAAAAATACATAAGCATTACAACCTTTTCAGGGAGCAGAACATTCTTGCAAGGAGTGGGGCACACCGTTTTTGGATCACCCCCATCCAACTCAGCACAGAACTTCCTCGCATACTCCAAGTCACTCAGCTTTCCCCAGACTTTCTGCCCTTCTTCCACAGATATGATACTTGGAGAACTGATGTCTCTGTGCACCCAGTTCCCTATGAACAAGAAAACAAGAGCTGAGGCAAAATGAACAATCAGTTCTGGCGCCATGGAGTTTAAATTGTTCGTCCTCACCGAAAGATACATCATAAATTGTTTTGGCGGCTTGGGCGAGTGTTAGTGTCTTATGAAGCGGCTCACCGACACATTCGTAAATGACTCTCAGTTGCCACTTTACCCCATACTTTCGTTGACAAGGCGCTCCTTTGTCGCCGCTACCCCGAGGGATGTTGGATGGAAAGCCAAATGCGGAAGGGGTTTGCATCGAACCGGCTAGCACATTCCCTCTGGACTGCCGTTTCTTCGTCGTGAGGAGGCCAAGTACTCGCTTCGCACCACCGCACAATACTTTTGTACGTTGTCCACGACTTTCGTGCTTGATACCCATGAAATACTTCTTGAATTCCCCCGATTCAATCAGGGGGCCGAAATGCTTCTGCATATCCTGCGGAAGGGCGTAAAAGTTCGACGTTTCGTCCTTCAGAGCAGCGCGAATATCCTTGAAAATCCTCTTCTGAATGGTTTGCTCCGTCTCCGCATGCTCGTCCAGCCAGACATCCTTGAGCGCAACGTCGTTACCTTTGACTTTGTCCAGTTTGTCAGGACCCTCGACCTCGACGACCTTCCATACACGTGTCTTCCGCCCTGTGATACAGAGAACGCGGTCGTTGAACAACGAGTTGATCGTCCGATAATACCTCGGCCCGTTCTCCCCTTCCATTCTGTAGACGTAGCAGATTTTGTTGTCATACGTGACGCGGTCAATCGTGGGGTCGTATCCAAGTTCTGGTCCAGTTGCAAAAAGGAACGAGAGCACGACGCGAATCAGCGTCTTATGGTGCTTCAAAAACAGTTCTCAGATTGAATTCACTGCTAAGAAGAGTAAGAACAAACCTTGGTGAAGTCAAAATTGCGCGTCTTGACAGAGTGAGATCGCGAAAAGTACCAGAGTGCCATCATATTGTCTTCAACGCTGACCTACGGCATGTTCAGAACACTGCTGTTCAAAATTACATGAGTACATACGGCATATGTGAACATACGACGGGGATCGTCGTTCATGATTTGCGTGGCAGCGGACACTATCTTGAAACGGTTCTAGAGAATCATGTCAGTCATACAGCAGGTGCCCGACGGTTCCGGCACTCACATCTTCAACCGATTGGCTATCATTCTTCCGCTTGAATTCCATGATGACTGCTGTTTCCGCCAAAGACACATGCTCTGAAGGGGGAAAGTTGGTCATGCGACCGTCCACCTTGAATATTGTCCCCTCGATTTCTGAATGCATCTGTTTTGCAGAACAATCCTCGAACTGGAACAGACGACGGCGTATATCACCTCCTTCGGAACGACATTCGACCTTGCTGAGTTCATGAAAGATTTCGAACAAGTGACTGAAGACGCGTTGCTCGTTGCCCAAGATCTGTGAGGGCGGCCCTTCAAAGCCTTGCCAGACCAAGCCCTCTACTCCCTCGGTCCCATCACCGTCATCCTTGATGTCCACCTCGCTTCCATCAACTGCATTGACTTGATTGGTATCCTCGCCTCTGCTCAGCCTGTCTGATTGGCCACCCTCTTCACTCCTGTCTGTATTCCCTACATCTTCCTGACTCTCCTCATCCTCCCCATTCTCTTTACTCTCATCATCCTCCGCACTCTCCTGATCATTAGTACTCTCATCCCCGCTCTCCCCCATCGACGTTGACTCGTCTTTGTCCTCAGAATCTCCACCAGGTTGCGCATTGCCACCTCCGCCATCATGGGCCTCGACGGGTATCAACAGCTGCTTCATTCCGACTCCATCGCGAAGACTGTTGAAGGCATTGTTCACAGATTGATTGGATGGCTTGAATGGAGCATAATGATTGAGAAAGTCGTTGACAGTGCAAACGACCATTTCCTGGTCCATGTGGTTTTCAGTAAGGGTTCTAAACATGACTTTGTCGTATCCCCCAACCACCCTCTTTGTGGCTTGTGGCGTCAAACTGGAAAGTGAAGCAAACAAACTGAAAGAATTAATTTCCACGTCATCCATTTCTTTTCAGGAACATCAACTTCCCTGACTGGATGATCCAAACCAAGGCGCTCACTTTGGTGGCTGTGCCATTTCCGTTTTCCAAGTCCCGAGCGCATATCAATCTATGAGCATTGCACCATACTTCTCTTGATACCACTTCTGTTTCAGCCAGGATGATCTCCTCCACAACCAGGTTCTCCGTGACCCCAAATGTCGACCAGAAACTTGGTCCATTCGATCTCCGACGCTGTACCAAACAAATATGAACATGTCTTCTGGCTCAAGTAAGTCTTCTTCAATGAAAGTATACATTAGTATTTGCGTTCATTCCTCTCTAGCCAAACAACTATGGTTGAACTCGACGCTATTGCCCAGTGTTGCAACAATATCGGCTACATGGAGAAATTTGTCACACATCCACCAAAAGGGCTACTCCCACTTTCAGGAAAATCAACATTCGCAGAAAAGGGTTGTGATGTGCAGGACATGATCTTTAATGCAGCACTCACAGTCAACCTGGCCTTCAATATCTATCGCATCTTTGGCACCTATCCTATTCTCTGGAATGTCCTTGGTTTCCTGTGAGTATTGAAGACGTTTGAAATCCCTACGTTGATTGCTTATGGTGAGGTGTAAAGCGGCTCGTTTGAGCAGGTGCAGGTGGAGCCCACTTATTCCGATAGACCTGATGTGAAGCAAGCGATCCATGCCTCAGATATGCCTTGGACTGAATACTCAAATGTCGATGTATTCCCACATGGAGGTGGAAACTTGCCGTCCGCTCTCAGCGTGTTGCCAAATGTGATTGAGAAAAGTCAGTGAAGCGTGATCATCCACGGTTTGGCTGACTTCATTCTCATTGCTGACGGTTACGCATATTTGTGTGTGTTCATAGTAATACGTCACTGGTGTATTTTTCCATAGGACGAGGATCATCATCCAAAAGTGGGCTTTTTTGCGTGTTCATGACAGGAACAAGTTGCTGAGAATTTGGACGTGATTCCGCGGCAATAAAGTATGACTTGCACGTGGACTGCAATCCAATGCGCGACGAACCAGGGTAGCGCAGTTCTTGCCTCGGTGGGTTGAGATCCATTGTTTCCGGCTTATGCCATCTGAGCAAAGTCGTGCAGGCTGCATTCCAAACAGTGCAATATCTGATGGGTTTCAGGAGGCAGCCTTGAAACACTGGGAGAACATGCTAACGCGACTGTGTTAAGTGGAACGGAGACATGGTTGTTGCCCATCTTTGCCTTTGCACTTGATATGTTTTAGAGTCTCCCCTATTTGATGCTTTCCGCACGCCTTTACCGTTTTGTGGTTTCTAGAGCTTCTGCATTGGTGTCAGAAATCAAGGACGATGACGTTTTTGTTGTAACGGATCCCAGGGTGCCAGAGCACAAAGAACTTGAGGTATTGCAGAGTTGGTTGTCATATATTCTATGGTCAAGTAATATCCAATAAGGTGTAAGCCTGGACTTGCGCAGACTAACGGACGTCTAATGATCGATGACTTACCAAGGACGTCGTATACGAGAAGCCAGAGGCCCTCGTATATAAAGTGCTACCAACAAACGATTGGTCCATTCCTCTCCTTCCTCCCTCTCGTATTCCTCACTGCTCCTGTGTGCCCACAAGGACTTGCGAGTATTGCGCTCATGCCTGATCACTTGTTTGGCTGATTTGCCAGTGATGTCAATAGACTTACATAACGTTGAGCATTGATGATAATTGAGGATACGGCACGCTGCAAGCATTGACCAAAGTGATACGAAGTAACGAAAAAAATATTGCGGTCAGAATAATGATCATTTCCCAAAAATGTATATACAAAATAGAATCTGCGCAAGTTAGACAGGAAAAGAAGGGAGGATTACAAATTAGGATATGGTCTACGAGGGGCGACAACCTTGCGGGTGGTTTTTCGTCGTGACGGCTGCTTCCTTGCCTTCTCCTGTTTTGGTTTCTTCTGCTCCACTGTCTCGGGCGAAGATGGTTGATACTCGTCATCATCCTTAGGCGGAGGTAAACGCTGGCGTTTGCCTAGAGCAACCGAAATGGACGAGGCAGATGGTGATGGAGATGGCGAAATAAGTGTGACATTGGCTTTCGCCACTTGCCTGAGGAGATTCATGAGGTCGGGCGACACGGAATCATAGACTTTGATATACGCCTCAGGATCATGTTTCTTGTTGAATCCTTCCTCCCTGAGGTAAGCGCCAAGGAGGGTGGTGCGCAGGTACTCCAGATCATGGACACATGGTCTGAGACCGGGGTGGATGACACGTTTCAAAGCCGTAACGAGTTCCCCGTTTATTTCGAAAACCCTACGGCGGGTGCGCGTAGGGGAAAGCACATAAACATAGACGTTGGCAGCCCATTTATTGGACTTGGGATGGTTCACTCGAGCGGTGAGAATCCACAGCACGACCCACCAGAGAGATTCCAAGTCGTGAATAAAGCGATACATGAATGGGGCCGGTGTTGTAGCCTCGAGCGGCTCCTCGCGCTCCACAGGTGGAGAGGCTCCCAATGGTTCCGCGAAAATTGATTCAGCTTGTGTAGGACACTCGGCCGGGGGAGGACGCTCGGCCGGGAGAGGACGATACAAATACTCCCCAAGGTGCACTTCGATCGCCATAAAATACGGCGTTCCCTGAAAAGAACATGAGCTTTTTGAACATTTGGAAGGAGCAATACATTCTTGCAAGGAGTAGGATTTACCGTTTTGGGATCACCGCCATCCGACTCGGCACAAAATTTTCTCGCATACTCCAAATCACTCAGCTTTCCCCAAACTTTCCCCCCCTCTTCCACGGATATGATATTTGGAGCGCTGATATCTCGATGCACCCAGTTCCCGATGTATAAGAAAACAAGAGCTAAAGCAAAACGAAAGATTAGTTCATGCATCATGAAGTCTGGACCCTTCGTCCTCACCAAAAAATACACCACGAATTGTTCCGGCTGCTTTAGCGAGTTCTGATGTTTTGTGAAGTGGTTCACCGACGCATTCGTAGACGATTCTGAGCTGCCACTTTACCCCATACTTTCGTTGAAGAGGCTCCCTTTTGTTGCTACCGCCTCGAAGGATGTTGGATGGAAAACCAAAGGCGGAGGGGGTTTGCGTCGAACCGGCTAGCATATTCCCTCCAGACTGTCGTTTCTTCCTTGCAAACAGGCCAAGTACACGTTTCGCACTGCCGCACAGTATCTTTGTACGTTGCCCGCGACTTTCATGCTTGATACCCATGAAATACTTCTTGAATTCCCCCGACTCAATCAGGGGGCCGAAGAAATTCTTCATTACCTGGGAAAGGGCGGAAAAGTTCGACGTTTCGTCCTTCGGAGCAGCACGGATATCCTCGAAAATCCTCTTCTGAATGGTCTGTTCCGTCTCCACATGTTCGTCAAGCCAGACATCCTTAAGCGCAACATGTGTACCCTTCACTTTGTCCAGTTTGTCAGGACCCTCGACTTCGACGGCCTTCCATACACGTGTCTTCCGCCCCGTGATACAGAGAACGCGGTCGTTGAACAACGAGTTGATCGTCCGATAATACCTTGGCCCGTTCTCCCCTTCCATTCTGTAGACGTAGCAGATTTTGTTGTCATACGTGACGCGGTCAACCGTGGGGTCATATCCGAGTTCTGGTCCAGTTGCAAAAAGGAACGAGAGCACGACGCGAATCAGCGTCTTATGGTGCTTCAAAAACAGTCCTCAGATTGAATTCACTGCTAAGAAGAGTAAGGACAAACCTTAGTGAAGTCAAAATCGCGCGTCTTGACAGAGTGAGATCGCGAAAAGTACCAGAGTGCCATCATATTGTCTTCAACGCTGACCTACGGCATGTTCAGAACACTGCTGTTCAAAATTACATGAGTACATACGGCATATGTGAACATACGACGGGGATCGTCGTTCATGATTTGCGTGGCAGCGGACACTATCTTGAAACGGTTCTAGAGAATCATGTCAGTCATACAGCAGGTGCCCGACGGTTCCGGCACTCACATCTTCAACCGATTGGCTATCATTCTTCCGCTTGAATTCCATGATGACTGCTGTTTCCGCCAAGGACACACGCTCCGAAGGGGGAGAGTTAGTCATGCGACCGTCCACCTTGAATGTTGTCCCTTCGATTTCTGAATGCATCTGCTTTGCGGAACAATCCTCGAACTGGAATAGACGACGGCGTATATCCCCTTCTTCGGAACGACATTCAACCTTGCCAAGTTCGTGAAAGATTTCGAACAAGTGACTGAAGACGCGTTGCTCGTTGCCCAAAGTTTGTGAGGGCGGCTCTTCGAAGTCTTGCCAAACCAAGCCCTCAACCCTATCGGCCCCGTCGCCGTCGTCCTCCATGTCTGCCCCGCTCGTCCTAAGCCTGTCTGATTCACCGTCTTCACTCACACTCAACCCATCCTCTTCACTCCCGTCTGTATTTTCCACATCTTCCTGACTCTCCTTATTCTCCTCATCCTCTTCACTCTCATCGTCCTCTGCACTCTCCCGATCGTCCGCACTCCCCTCCCCGCTCTCCTCCTCCGATGTTGACTCGTTATCTTCATATTCAGAATCTCCGTCAGGTTGCGCATTGCCACCTCCACGATCATGGGCTTCGACGGGTATCAATAGTTGCTTCATCCCGACACCATTGCGAAGATTATTGAAGGCGTTGTTCACAGATTGATTGGATGGCTGGAATGGAGCATAATGGTTGAGAAAGTCGTTGACAGTGCAGATGACCATTTCTTCGTCCATGTGGTCTCCAATAAGGGTTCTAAGCGTGACCTGGTCGTATTTTCCCCCCACGGATTTCGCACTCCGTGGTGTCGAGCTAGAGATACTGTCAGTGGTGTAGCGAACAAACTGAAAGAACCGCTCACGTGGGGAGCGAGTCTTGTTTCTTTGCAGGTGTTTGCGGCGGACTAAGGAACATCATGATCAATTCTTGTTGGGGTAACAAACACAATGCGCTCACTTCGACGGCTGTTGCTTTCTCGGTGGCGTTTTCATCCTTTGCGTTGAGCTGGAAGACGGCATATGAGTTGATCAATTAGGCCAATGCAAACAAATCATGACTAACGTTGGTCGTTGTTCTCCTCGCCGTTTCTGTGGGCGAGCCTTGGACCTGGTCAGAGAAACTTAGGAAAATGTAAGATGTACAAGGAGGATCACGAACCCGCTCCCCTTCGCCATCCTCTATGAGAAATATTGGAAGATGAGGTGCTGGAGGGAATGGGCATCATGCCATGGACTTTATATACTTATTGGCTCAATTCACATGGCTGCCAATTTGCACTTATCGGCTCTGCCTCGTGGTGAAGGGCCAACTCTGCACTTGAAAACATCAGAAGTGCGATATACATGCAACGGATATACATGCTCCTTCAAGCTACTATTACGGGTAAGGAATGCCCATACCCTCGACAGATTTCAGGATCCCAGCGGGGACAGAAGATGCCTTCAACGTGCGCTAACTGTGCATCTTCTATCAGACCTCCGATTGGAAGAAGCATGCGGATGCTATTGTTCGCTTTCCGATAAACAGGATAAACCTTACAATAGAACCAAGTACCTTTGCTTTGTTCGAAACTAGAGTAAACAAAACCTTTTGATGACGTTTGAGCTTTCCTGATATTTCCATTCGTGGCGTCGTCAGGGATGAGGGCTAACACCTCGCGCGACATAGGGAGGCCCAAGGAGCTGTGCCAGAATGTCTTTTGTCACACCCATTAGTTTTTGGTTTTGACCCTCGTTCAACCATCGTTTAACAGCATATGCCTTCTTCGTGGCCGGGGCCCGAAAAGAATGAGTCATTATTCCTAGTCAAGTTTCCAATTCCGGAACGCGAGACTCTCATAAGCCCCATCCCTGGACACCCATGGGATCCGAAAGGGCTGCATTGTTCCTGTTCATGTCATGATTGGGACTCCGATAATCTTAGCGAGCTCAAACTTGTACCAAGACAATCGATCAGAAGAGCCAGTACCGCGATTCCTGATACCCATGTGGCTAGATATTGTTCTGTTGCATCAGGCGGTAACAGTTGATTATCGCGTCGCAGACTTGTGATCGAAATGCATGAACCGTAGGCACCAGTGGCGGCGAAGCTGCATAAACTCCAGTCGATTATCTCACAAGAAATGTCAATGTCTGACGGGATACTGGAATGTTCTTCCAGACACTTTCAAGAAGACCATGCGCATTTTTACGCTTCACCACAGTTGGTCAATGATACGCTACAGGAGCACATTAACACACCGCAAAGATGATCGAAAGAGTGACCCGAAACACGCCAGCCGCAGAACCACAGCAGAGTCGTGCTGGTCGTTCTTTGATGTCTCTCAATGTAACATCTCCTACGTGAAATCAAGATGTCAGAAGGCTGCGAAATATGTTCACAATTCTCACAAATTAGGCATTGCAGTTGTGACCAAGGCCAAACTCCGCACAGCAACAGTTTTCATTACAGGGACTATCCTTTCAATGGAATGGCGTCGGAGATCGGTGGGACCAAGTTTCTGGTCAACACTGAGATCACAGTAAACCCTGTTATGGAGAAAATCGTCCTGGCGAAACAGAAGTGGCACGAAGAGAAGTATGGAACGATCTTGATATTGGCATGGACTCAGGACTCGGAAAATAGACATGAGGCAGCGACCGAGATGAGCGCCTTGATTTGTATGATCCAGCCAGGGAAATTGACGTTTCTGAAAAGAAACGAAGAGTCATTAACGACGTGGATGGTAATTCCTCCGGTTTGTTTCTTCACCATCGACTAGATCTAAGGTAGAGCTGTGGTGCTAAGGTGGTGATCACGCGAGGAAAGTGCGACAAATGGAGGGGGGGAAAAAGGGAAACCCATGTGGCATGCGCAGGGAATACAAAAAAGATATTCTACTTCCAAGAAAATGTAGAGAAATGTGTTTGGAAGCTTTTACTGGAAGCGCTTTTTCAATAAGTGCTTTAGTGAGAATGTCCCATGAGACTTACTGTTGGCGAGGGGACAAGAGACAAAGTCATCATTAACCCCTAATCACTACACGACGTCGCAAAGTCTCAAGTCACAGGTCATATGATCACCACCACTCTACGACGCCACAAGACGCAAAAGGGGTGGTTGGAAGATACGACCAGGTCATGCTTAGAACTGGTATCGGAGACCACATGGACGAGGAAATGGTCGTCTGCACCGTCAATGACTTTCTCAATCACTATTCTCCTTTCCGGCCGTCCAACCAATCTGTGAAAAATGCCTTTGACGATATTCGCAACGGAATTGGGATGAAGCAGCTATTGATACCCGTCAAGACCCATGATTGTGAATATGGTAACGGGATGCACAATCCACGACCTTGTGAAGAGTCTGAGGATGAAGGTAGCAAGTCAACGTCGAAGGAGAATGATGTTAACAAGGCAAGGGAGAATAATAGAAACGAGGGGAAGGAAGAGGAGGACAGGATCGAGGAGGATGAATATGAGGAGGATGAGGAGAACCAGGACGGCATAGTTGATGGAAGTGAGGCAGACATCGAGGACGACGGCGACGGGACCGAGAGGGTAGAGGGCTTGGTCTGGCAAGGCTTCGAAGAGCCACCCTCACAGATCTCGGGAAACGAGCAGCGCGCCTTCGGTCACTTGTTCGAAATTTTTTACGAACTCGGCCAGATCGAATGTTGTACCGAAGGAGGTGATATACGCCATCGTCTGTTCCAGTTCGAGGATCGTTCCGCAAAACAGATGCATTCAGAAATCGAAGGGACAACATTCAAGGTGGACGGTCGCATGACTAACTCTCCCCCTTCGGAGTGTGTGTCTTTGACGGAAACAGCAGTCATCATGGAATTTAAGCGGCAGAGTGATAACCAATCTGTCGAAGATGTGAGTGCCAGAACCATCGGGCACCTGCTGTATGACTGACATAATCCCCTAGAACCACTCTAAGATAGTGTCTGCTGCCATGCAAATTATGAACGACGATCCCCGTCGTATGTTCACATATGCCGTATGTACATGTATGGTTTCGAACTCTATATCGTTCTGAACATGCCGTAGATCAGCGTTGAAGACAACATGATGGCGCTCTGGTACTTTTCGCGATCTCACTCCGTCAAGACGCACAACTTTGATCTCACCAAGGTTTGTTCTTACTCGTCTTCGCAGTGAATTCAATTTGAGCTTCTTTTTTGAAGCACCACAAGACATTAATTCGTGTCGTGCTCTCGTTCCTTTTTGCGACTGGGCCAGAACTTGGATATGACCCCACGATTGACCGGGCCACGTACAATGGCAAAATCTGCTACGTCTACAAAATGGATGGGGAGAACGGGCAGAGGTGTTATCGGACGATCAGCTCGTTGTTCAACAACCGCGTTCTCTGTATCACGGGGCGGAAGACACGCATATGGAAGGCCGTCGAGGTTGAGAGTCCTGACAAGCTGGACAAAGTCAAGGGTACGGATGTTGCGCTCAAGGATGTCTGGCTGGACGAACATGCAGAGACAGAACAGACCATTCAGAAGAAGATTTTCGAGGATATCCGTGCTGCTCCGAAGGACCAAACGTCGAACTTTTACGCCCTTCCCGAGGATATGCAGAACCATTTCGGCCCCCTAATTGAGTCGGGGGAATTCAAGAAGTACTTCATGGGTATCAGGCACGAAAGTCGTGGACAACGTACAAAGGTATTGTGCGGCAGTGCGAAGCGGGCACTTGGCCTCTTCACGAAGAAACGGCCGTCTGGAGGGAATGTGCTTGCTGGCTCAGCGCAAGTCACCTCCGCTCGGAAGTTTAGGGTAAAGTGCCAGCTGAGAATTATCTACGAGTGTGTCGGTGAACCGCTTCACAAGACGTCAGAACTTGCAAAAGCAGCCGAAACAATTCGTTGTGTAATTTTCGGTGAGAACGGGGGTTTCAAACGCCATGACGCACGAACTAATTCTTTGTATTGCCTTAGCTCTTGTTTTCTTATTCATCGGGAACTGGGTGCACCGAGATATCAGTTCTCCAAATATCATATCTGTGAAAGAAGGAGGGAAAATCTGGGGAAAGCTGAGTGATCTGGAGTATGCGCGAAGGTTTTGTGCTGATTTGGATGCCGGTGGTGCCAAAACAGTAGGTCCTACTTGCTCCTTGCGAAGTCTTTGAAAAACTTATGTTCTTTTCAGGGGACGCCCTATTTCATGGCGACCGAAGTGCACCTCGGGGAATATCTGTATCATCCTCCTCTGACAAAGCGTCAAAGGCGAACCCACCCCATGTTCGCGGAATCGTCGCAAGCTGTCCCACCTAAGAAGCATAAACAGCCACTGGAGGCTACAACGCCAGCCCCATTCATGTATCGCTTTATTCACGACTTGGAATCTCTCTGGTGGGTCGTGCTGTGGGTTCTCACCTGCCGAGTGGATCATCCCGAATCCAATGAATGGGCTGAGGGTGTTTATGACTACGCGCTTACACCTACGAGCACCCGCCTGAGTGTTTTTCGAGGGTATGGGATACTCGCTTCAGCCCTGAAACGTGTCATGCATCCCAAGCTTAATTCATGTGCCTCTTACCTCGAATCCCTTCGCACTGTCCTCCTCGATGCTTACCTCGACGGGGATCAGTTCAACGGAAGACATGACCCTAAGGTGTATGTCGAGGTCTATTATTCCGTGATATCCGACTTCATGGATCTCCTCGTGGAAATGGAAAAAGCTGAAGCCCCACTTATTCCGTCACCTCCATCACGACGTACCACGTCCACTTCGGCTATCCTAGGCAAGCGCCAGCACTCCCCCTCTCCTAAAGATGACGATTACCAACCATCCTCAACAGAGGCAGTAAAGCAAAAGAAGAAGCGGAAGAAGCAGAAAAAGCAGAAGACACGGAAGCAGTCATCACGCCGAGCAACCACCGCCGAATTCCCCTCTTAGACCATTTTCTAATTTGTAGTTTCTTGGTTCACTCCTTGCAATTGTATCCTGTCCAGCATCTTCTAGCCGCGGCCGTTGTTGAATGTTGGCCATCTGCTCTGGATTTGCTTACATTAAAATGTTGCATTGAAGAGGGTGTTGTTGTCACGGGCAACCCATGTGGTGCCTTGGATAAGCCGAGATGCGAGGAACACATGAATGGAAATGCTCGCCACCCGCCTCGCATCTGTGGAAATAGCGAAGGTGATTCCATCAGACCTATCGTCCCTCAGATACATGCCTGAGACGGATGTTGATAGTGAGACTGCTATGAGCGTCCATCCTCGTGCGAGGTAAAGAAAAAAGTGGGATATCCCAGAACTTATCGGTAAGCGTATCACCGTCATTTCGTCATTGCCAACAAATTCTCCTTCACTGGAAGTCAGGGTGGGATGGGATGGGACAATTCTTTGGACTTCGTGTCGCTTGTTAAGCTTTCCTGTCAGGTGTTGTCAGCCCGTCTTCCAGAACGATGCATGGCGTCACAGGTAACATTTTCTTCTAGTATTACTAGGTCTGCTAGCCATGGAATATCCGCACTACTGTTTAGTACAGGCGTTCTTATACCTCGGCTAAGTTTCCTGTGTTTATATTTATTCTGCCCACATCAAAGAAGCAAGACACGGGGAGGTAGAGACGTGCCGGGATACCCCATTGTTGTACACTGACATGAGCTAGTTGGTAGGGCGTCAAATTGTGATGAGTTTGGATGCAAGATATAATCATTACAGTATAGGGACAGGGTAAAGTACAATAGATAAATCAGGCCAGAAAAAAAGAAGAGAGGAGCAATAATAAACGTTAGACGGCGGAGCAAGTCAAACCTCCCCATCCACACGACATCTACAAGCCAGATAAAAGAAGGTACAGGAAAGAAAAGTACGAATCGAAAGAAGAAAAGCCACATCACGAGTGTTCATTCCCATCCAATTCTGAAAGGTCACCAGCCTCCTCCACAAACTCGTTCACCAGGTCCATCAACTCTCTTACAAGGCCATCCCTCTCCCATTCCATCCGATGTCTCCAGACATTCCCGAGACAAGTCGCACGCAACTGCTCGAGTTGTTCGACATTCAACGATGCAGTTCTGTCCCTCAACTGTTTATGCAACTCTTCAAGGAGCGCTTCATCAATATGGAAGTCCGGCAGGGGTGGTGTGGGCGTTCGTTCGATGACCATCTGGGCAGGCGTTGATGTCTCCGCGGCAGTGGCAGTAGCGTCGATCATAGTAACCTCGGGTGTCTTTGTTCGACGGAGGGGTGTTGGTGTATGCGGGCGTGGGGATGGTGTCCGCGGACGTCCGTGGTCCATGGCTGAGGGAGGAACGAGGAAAGGATTTCCCTCTGCATGCGCAGCAGGGGCAGGTAGGATGAGGGGAAAGTTGAATTCGGCCGATGAAGCGGGGTTCGGTAAGCGGTTGTACGCGTTTGGGATAGGTGTGTCAATCGAAGGGGGCGCGGGTTGGTTGTTTGCAGGACTAGCCGTCCTACTGTTCCTTGCCATAGTGAACACGTCCTCCGATGGTGGTATAGGATTTAGCAGGGTTGGATCAAACCCACTCCTCGGGCGCGGAACATCTACAAGCATCGCATCGGGCCCAACAACTGGCGGGATCGATGGTTGATCAGATACGTCGACGACTGGCATAGGCGTAGCCCGCAAAGGCTGTATTGGCTCGACTACCTCTGCCGATGTTGCAAAATGCACTGTCCTCGCATGGGAAGGCGTATTCTGCCCAACAACACCCAACGGGCCCCTCTCCTCATCCTCCTCAGTCGACATCCTCGACCGCTTCGATTCCCTCTCCTGGGCATCTCCATTATGTCCATTTTCCTCGTCATCTCCATGTGAACTACCCGCACTTCCTCCCCTCTGCCTTTTCAATCTCCTCTCCAGCTTGACAGGATCAGTGATCGAAATCTCTAAAGACTGTCCACTGCTTCTCGTACTCCTCCTTGTCGCAGCTTCCTCCTTCTCCTTTTCCCTGTCTTTTTCCTTCTCCTTCTCCTTGTTTTTCCGGTGCTCCTCACGCCGCTGCCGCTCCCGAACAGCCATCCTCTCGCACTCGAGTTTGAGTATAGGATCAAATTCCTGAATGCTGACTTGCGCTGCGGTAAGCATGGCCTGGGCCTTATACATCCGATCCATATCTTCGTACGCGCGCATCTCAGCATTCTGAACGATCTTCACGATGTCATCGAGGAAATCTTGAGGTGTGAGATATCGTCCTTTGTAAAGATCCACATGCATCTTTTCCAGATCAACGTCATGCAAACGAGGTTCGGGTGGTACAACAGGAGTGGGTGCATCGACGTCCATATGACCGTTGATCATAACTTGCTGCTGCTGTTCCTGGTCGATGACCTCGATGATACCATTCGGATGCGGGGCTTCAACATTCGTAGAGGTAGTGGTAATAGTCGTCGTGGTAGTCGTCGCTTCCACCTGCACAATGGGGGGTTCAGAGAAATCATAATTGTACTCCTCCTATTGTCCGATCAGTAACCGCCCGAACGACAAACATTGCAATGCTACTCACCGAAGCCCGCTTGGTAAACCTCTTGAACTTCCTCTTCAGCTCCGTCAAGATCGGTCCCAACCGATACTTCAACAGAGTAATCGTCTTCTGGTCATTCTCGACCTGCAACGCCAACTCGGCCGCCGTGGGCTTCCGCGGCTCCAACGGAGGCGCGATGGGCAACTCTTCCAACACCCGTTTCTTTCTCTTCACACCGTCCGGGAATTGATTCGGCGGCCGTCGTACATCAGCGATAAGCGGCGCGAAAAACTCTTCGCGTTCAGCGGCAGTGGGGGCTACGATAGCTACGCGGTTCTCTTTCATATGACCAAACCACTGCTTCACATCGTACGGCAGGTGAGAGAACTCTCCATCGACGAGGGCCAAGAGAAGGATGGGCTCGGTCGGAGATAGCGTATCTAACATCGCACGGACAGTGGAACGTGATGTTTCCGATACAGCCGCGCACCAACTGAGAAGCGAAGGGATGTAGATGATAGAAGGTTGATGGCGTTTAGCTTCCACAAAGAGTTGCACGATCGCGGCCTCCACAGTCTAAGCGAAGGAACATTCAGCTGAGAACAGAAAACGTCAAAATAGGCAACAGAAGCACTGACCCGCGTCGAATCACCCAACAAAGTACCGAGCTCCAGGGTCTGAATGTGGTAACCTTCCAAATGATGCAGTGCGGCGGCGCCGACATAGTTCTGACCCATCCCAATGGAGCCGTGAATGAGTATCCGCGGACGGTAGACACGTAGCGTTTGCATTGCTAGGGGTGATCGTTCCTGATCAAAATAGGAAATTCTACCAAAAATGAAACTAGACATACATTGAGAGAACATTTCGCGTTCAAGAGCACCATCATCTCCGCCTTCGTCCTCGTACTCCGCTTCCTCCAGAGCACTCAGCTTCTTCTCCAACGGTAGTACTTTATTGATAGCCGCCTTGACCTTTTCTAGTGTTTCGCCAAGAAGTGGAACAAATTGCTGAGGAAGAGGTGTAGCGGCCGAAGATGATGACCGCGCTGAAGAAGGGACGAGTTCTACAACGGGTTGGTTAGTGAGAAGGTCTAACCAATCCATTATACGACGCACTCTTGATGGAGATCATGAAATCTCGCAGCTGGACATTGATCGTTTCGGGCTTAAGGAGAAGTCGTTCAGTCGACTTGTATATCTGAGGGTATCTGCGCTGAACGGCATTGAGAGCAGCTTCCGTGCATAGAGCCTATCAAGAATCAACTCTGGAACAGATCACGCAATAAGAAAGTAAACATACTCGTAAGTCGGCACCACCATATCCCTTCGTCAGTTTCGCGAGGCCTCTCAACCTCTCTTTCGCCTGCTCTCCCTCGTCCGCACCCCAGCCAAGCCACCCCTTTGTCATAATTGATAGAATCTTCTCCCGTGCTTCTAGCCCCGGTAACGGGAAGTAGAATTCACGATCGAAACGACCCGGGCGCCTTAGTGCAGGATCAATGGCATCGGGACGGTTAGTGGCACCAATGACAACGACTTGGCCACGGCCGTCCATACCATCCATAAGGGCAAGAAGAGTGCTCACGATGGATGCGTGTATCTGATCTTGCTTAGATGAGCGTACGGGCGCCAGACCATCAATTTCGTCGAAGAAGATGATCGAGGGTTGAGAGTTCTTTGCTTCTTCAAAAAGCAATCGAAGTTGACGTTCGGCTTCACCGACCCATTTTGACAAGCAATCGGCACCTTTGCGCATGAAGAAAGCTAATATATGACCACGTCAGAATGAAACCCATGAGATGAGGGATGCAACACGGAAACTCACATATTGATCGTCCGTTGGAGCGACAGCTAGCAGCGAGGGCTCGGGCAAGTAGTGTTTTACCTGTTCCGGGAGGACCATGGAATAGGACACCACGAGGGGGAGTGACACCGAATCGCTGGAAGACTTCGGGGTATAGTAACGGCAAGAGTGTCATCTCCTTCAGGGAGTGGATATCTGAACAGGAGCTTGAGTCGAGAGCGATGCATGGGATAGCAAGAAGACTGACGTTCATCGAGACCACCAACTTCGTCGAAAGTCACATTCTGATTTACACCCAGGGGATCAGCATCGGCCAAAGCTGTTAAGCTACTTAGCATATGCATCCGGGTATCAACGGGGAAGAAGAAGCACCTGCATCACCCACTCTACCGAGATTGGATGGTGTACCAGCGGTGAGATCGCCAGGCAACATGCTGCCAGCGGCGACCGGAGC
This sequence comes from Podaxis sp. C-F-92630, assembly GCA_018524945.1. NCBI lineage: Eukaryota > Fungi > Basidiomycota > Agaricomycetes > Agaricales > Agaricaceae > Podaxis > Podaxis sp. C-F-92630. The sequence goes on from JAEUWS010001091.1 coordinate 19,537, forward strand.
TCCAAAGGGGTTCATCCCAAAGGGCTGCTTTCGAGGCGTCCTCGTTGGATAGTCAGAGTCCTAAGATAATTGAGGATAAAAGAGACGATAAATGAAAGGGGGACATACAGAATCATCACCACCCATTCCCATCCAGCGACTCAGTTCTGCACCACTTGCGCTCCATCCGGGCCCTCTCCTACCCTTCGAGGGCCCACCACGACTTCCGCCATTACGATTTCCATTGGTTTTGGGTGGAGGCCTAGGCATCTCCTCGAGCGGAGGAGGAATAGCGTAGTTGATCTTTTGGCGCTGCCGCAGTGAATATGGCTTGCCATCGTTATCGACCTCTTGCTCGGGCTCGAGCTCGGGTTCGGGTTCGGGTTCGAGGGTGACTTCGAGGTCGGAGGTGCCCATCGCATCCTCATTTTCATCAACTGACCCGTCAGCGTCTGCTGAAGATTGTTCGGAATTGTCAACGTATTGATCATCCTCATCTCTCTTCTCGCGACGTCGCAGACGAGCTTTGTAGCGGTCTTCTCTCGACGGTTTCTTGGGTGGTGAGTTTCCGTTTTTCTTGGGAGCGGTAGAGCTTCTGGTCCTTCTTCGTAGAGAGTATCCTGCCAAGTCATCTTGTTTTTCCTCGTCGTCGATGATAAAGTCTGAGAGATTGCGGGTAGAGCGTCTAGTCAAACGCCGCCGGGGTTGAGCTTCGTCGTCTTCGTCGTCTCCATCCCGTGCCCGGTGATGTTGCACCCTGACATTATCATCGAACAAATTCTTCGCCTCTTGCTTGTCCTCCTGCTTGGTTAATCCGTCAATCTCGTCCTCCGACTCCTCGTATACAACCGCTTTCACCCGTCGGCCTCTCCGAGAGGTGGTGTAGACAGGTCGCTCCTCTGATTCTTCCTCTGCGTCCATCTCATGTCCAACAGAGGAGGGTTCACTGGCATTGTACTCCGAACCAGAAGGACCTAAGCTGTCAGACTTGGCCCTATTTCGGGTGAGGACAGGCATTATCTTGATCTTGAGAGGTGTTTGCTGAGCAGGCTCGTAGGTGACCGGTGGCGACGGGTGGGAGGTTTCCAAATGCGTCGAGTCGGGGCTAGGCATCAAAAAGCGACGCCCTCACCACTAAGAAATGTTGACGCAAACGCAGGGATTGTGCTTCGAGGAGATATGGGGTCACTGTCGGCGCCGGCGATGAGCGCAGTTACGGGATTGTTATGTTCGCTGGACAAAAGGACAGGCCGAGTCCAAACAGGTGGCGGTGCTTATTTGTCCTTGTGTTGGCACGCATCACCACCTTGTTCCGCTCCCCTTCCGCACGAACAGAGACCTCTGCTCGCTGTCTGCCGCAACGACAATGTCCCCTGGCCGAAAAAACCAGCACCGCGCACTGCATGCAGAATCCGCACAGTTACCACCATATACCATGTTTGCGTATGCTTGTCATCAACCTCGTGGGTGGCGTGAGTTACGCACCCCTTCCTCATCCTCCCTCTCCTCTCCCTCTTTACTGGGGTAGATTTGGTAGTGGAATGTTGGGAAAGGTTGAGCGTATATAGCCCACAACTGGGACATTTCTGGTGCAAGAAACTCGCTGCAGAAAAATCGGAAAAGCGGGGCCCTGGCTGGCACTGTCTGAGGGTGAGTTCTAGCGTAGAATCCGAGCGTATGGACGTCGAAAGCAAGGGAAATCCAACCGTTTTGCTGCCTCGCCCTGCTCGAAGATGCCAGCCCGTGACTTCCCAACCGTGACTCCGTGATAAGTCACGCTTATCGTCACACCTCTGACCCCACAATCTGTTGGTGTTGTGTTGGTGGCAGCACCTGACGTGAGTTCGAACCCCTGCCATCACTCCGAATTCCTGGCTGATTGTCCTACCAGCGATAAGTATATCTTGTCTACGTCGTCGTAGGTTTGCGATGACAAGGGGTCAATCAATCAATCAGACAGCACCCTTGGCGGTGAACTGGCTGACCTGGCACTCACGCGGGGCCGGTTTCTGCGTATTTCCCAGCCGTGCTTACACCCTTTGACGGCGCCAATGTCTCCTCAGAATACATCCGCAGAAGACCCTGTCGCATCTGGCTTGTATGAGAACTTATGTCGACTCCTGGGAGTATCCCATAGTGATCGTCAACTTCAGGTCACGCTACGACAAGCGGACAATGCAAATAGCGCTTGAGGCGTTTAGGTCCCTTGTTCCACGGTGGTCAATCCAAAAATATCTCGGTTTATGCAACCGGCTACCTCCAAATGGCGTAATGAATCACTCGTGTACTTAAAGCCTGTCGACTTCCGCAATGACATCTGGCCGTCCTAGCGTCGCTGGATGTTGAACCTTCATGACCCCCTGGTTCAAGTGAGAGGTAAGCAACCTCCAGCATATCTTATCGCGTCTGGACTCAACGGGGCCGGTATAGTGACATCTGTGGCATGCTCCTCGGCCGCCATCTTGTCTACCCTATGCCGGATATTCATTCGGAGAAAGAGGCTTTGGGTCGATGATGTGAGTGCCACCCTCCTGAGCCTAAGCCAGGTCTCCCTACACCTTGCTAGGCCGCTGCTGTCTTCTCTCTGCTTTCTCTGGTGGTGCAAATTGTTGCAGTCTTTGTCACTCCAAGTATGTTTCCCCTCACACAAGTGCGATCGAGTTATTCCAGTCCCAGCATTAACCTCCCCTCCAAAAATAGGGCTCGGCACACACATTGGCGAAATTCGCTACTACCTTATCGCAGTGACATTCTTCTCTGTCCTCTGGTATGTTTCCATTTCCTCCTGGTTCTCCCCGCTCCCGATAGGCTCTCTGATCCGTACTGATTGGTTTGTACCTACCCAGGTCTGCACGACTCTCCATCCTATTCTCGCTTGTTCGCATTAATCCGTTCCCCGAACATCAGACAAAGCTCAAGTGCATCGCCGTTATATTCGTCATCATCCCCCTCCTCCTCATCCTCCAATGTTTCCTCACGTGCATCCCTAAACCTGCTTGGAAATCATGGGCAATCCCGCAGTGTGTCCTAGACGACTCTAGTGCCATCTGTCAACTGATAGGTGTGTCTCCACTCTACCCGGAATTCATTGGCGACGCTGACGTGGTTACAGCTGACATTTTGTCTGACGGTGTACTGCTCTACGTTCCAACCCGCCTTCTCATGATTCTCAGCGATAAGAATCTACGAATCCGGCTCATACTTCTCTTCTCCACCTGTATCATCACATCGCTGGTCGGCTTGGCTCACGCAATCGAAATATTTAGAGAAGGCCACGCCTCGAGACTTTATACTGCTATAATCGAGGTACGCGTGCTTCTTCCATGTCACACTTCAAACCCTGAATCTTACTCACGGGCTTGCGGATTTCCGCAGAACAATATCGCACTTATCGTCTGTAACACGCCCGTAATCCTGGCATCAATCATCGACTTGAAAGAAGCCCCTTGGGAGGAGCGTCGTCTCTTAGATGAGCTGCGGAACCTCGAGTTGGAATCAGCCTCTTCGCCTGTGGACGAAACGGGCAGTCATCCCCGGGATAATTCAAGAATCATTGACGTCAACCCTATACCTTTACCCGGACGTCCGCCCATATAACTCTCCAATAATTGCTTATCGCTCGGCGTTATTCCGTACCTGGAAAGGCTGCGAGTTATGTAATGTTCCTTCGCCTATGAGGGCGCTTCCAAAGCAGGGGATGCTACTCAGGACGGGAAACAGCGTAAGAGGTGTGCTTAAATACACATACAAAGTTATCTTCGGCCGACTTGGGAAACCCTGAGTTAGTATGTTTTGACTTCAAATTCATTCGCTCTTTTTAGCTAACATGTTCCTAAGTCAAACTTCTAATAGGCTCCACAGAATTCAGAACGGCAGCTTCGCGAAGGAGGTGGGCCACCCTGATGATCTACACGCCCTCAAGACCAATAGAAACCAATTTAAGTTGAGAAGAGACCCTAGATGCCTTTGCTTCGAAAGCGGTAGAATGTTAGAAGGTGGATGCATGAGGTACCCAGTGTTGCAGTCTAGACCGCCATATTTTGTCCATACTTGAGTAGGTTGGAATCTAAATCATATGACGGGAAAAATCAAGCGGTGAAAAAAGGTATCGTTAAAGTATACATCGCAGTACAGCTTCGCGACCGAAGGTATGGCAAAACCCTAGAACTGCCCATATAATCCTCTAGGGAGCTCGTTTCCCACTCCTTCCTGCACCCATGGTCACTCTGCCCTTATTCCCGACTTTCCCTCTGCCGTTCCTTCCGCTTGATTATTTATGCGTTTCTCACATTATCTTAGCCATCGTCCACTTCAGTCTCATTCACATTGCTTAGGATCTGGACATGCGACTTTTCCTCTTGAGGTTGCCGCACTCCGTCTCAGATATCGAGGTGTAATTACCCTGACGGGCACCATCTACCGATGGGCCCAGGTCCAGGGACAAGTACACAGACGTGGTGTATCCCCGAAGCCAGCATAGCCATTGCACAGAATCCATTAAATCCACCGACACAGCATGCGGGCCGCGGTGAATGCGGCCACCGCCGGTACCGTACAAAATGTGCTAGCATCCATGGAGTCGCGTGGTACCTCGTGGTACAGATCTCACCTGCTCTACATGTTTGCTGGACTTCTTGAATTCTTCTATCACCACAGCTTTCGCCAAGACAATTTCCTTCAAATCAGAATCTAATCGGCATTGCGAGTTGATGCCTTTACTGTCGTCCTCGGGGATGAGATCTAGATGATAAAGCGATGTTTGCGCTCCTGTTGTTTTTTGGTCAAGGCATACGCTATCCTGTTCGCCCAGAGCATCAATGGCAGCTTGCAGGCTTTTGAAGACATCAAACTTGATCTTCCGCTTCCATGAATTATGGCAGAATACCAAGGTCTGTCTCAACCGTGCCACCCCGTGGTCCCCTCCACCGCGCTTTACGTGACCCTCTTTTACAGCTTATCGAGACACGTAGCGCAACCTGCCGAAATGCGTTGCCTACAGACTGTTGGGACGGACAAGGAGTGCCCATAAAGGCCCAAGAATTCTTCCAGAGGACATTCGGGTATCTTGTACACGATGATTGGCCGGGGTTTATGCTGGGTGAATCTAGAACTACAATTGTTCTTTAATTCATTTCCCGCATTTTCACGTCTATGCGACTCCTAGCCAATCGTTGGAGGGCGCCGGCGATCCTGGAAGCAATTGCCACTTATCCTTTGGATCCAGGTCAAAGACTCGGGCCTCGGGAACCATTTTCAAGGACGTGAGTTCAATGCTGGGCCGTTGTGTGCAGAATATGGTGACGGAAGCATGACACATTCATGGTACCACCTTGTACAAATGAGTAACCACATAAATCACAAGTTCTGATCATTTCCAGCATTGCCTCTCTTTAAGAGCGCCAATGTCAGTTGCATTACCACTAATATATTCTATTAGACTATCTCTGGCTCATTAACTCGATTACCTCTTAAGGAGTTGGATGCGAGGAGAAATATAATGAGACATACACATAGCACATAAAGGGCATATGAAAGGGGCATAGGACATAGAGTAGGAAAGATGAAAATGAAGTGCAGATCTGTGGTGTTGTACAACTTGAAGTATGAATGGAGGTGATGAGAGGAGCCAGCGTCCAAAATGATGATGGGTTTAGGGAGACGATTGCCTCTCCTGGAGCCGACGACGGAGCTCTTGAATTTCTGCAGCTTTAAGCCTTGCAATCTGCTCACATTCACTAGGATGCTCGGTGACACAGTGATTGCGAAGATCATCCCAAGAGGCGTTATTTGGGAAGTTCTTAACTTCCAGTTCACCGGGGTTCCGGGACTTTTCATTATTCACACTATGAATACAACTTAGCACAACGATTCGAGAACAACAGAGAATGTACTTACTGACAAGCCCGACAGAAAAGTCGGCCGTTCAGTGGAATGTATAGGATGTCGATATGATGAATGTCAATTTCCCCGGGTCTGTATGGTAAGCGACAAGGGCGAGGCCCCTCATTTGGCCGAGAGGCATCCCGAATGAGCTCGGGTTCGGAAGATTTGCCAGCCGACGTCGATCGGAAAGGCATAGGGTAATCGACAATCGTGACATCGAAATAGTCGTTGTTTCCTCGGGAAGGGACACAAGGATCAGCACTCTTGCATCGGGGTTGTCCATGAAATAGTGATGTCGCCCATGAGAGGCGGGAGGATCTTGAGGAAATTGAAGTCCGCCGCAGGGGTCCAACGGATGAAAACCTCTGTACAAGCTCGTTTCTAGACGGACTAGATGTCGGAGATGACTTATCCGATTCTCTAAGGGACAAGGCGGCGAACTTCTCCTTCCAAGAATCCCGTTCTTCCTTCAAGGAATTCCGCTCTTCTTTCACGAGATGCAGCTCCCTTTCGGCCGTTTGCGCCCGTAGCGTCAGGCGATCTACTTCACGTTGAAACCAGGAGATAGTGTTCTTAGCGACAACCGATATGGTGTTTTGTTCCACCTGGATGCGTTCCTGACATCCGCGAAGGGTATCGTTAAACGTGGTCATGAGATGCGGTGGCGCGGAGTATGGTGGTGTTGGGGAGATATAGGGGTGATGAGAGCGAGGGTGTGGTGGGCGAGGATTTGAGGAACTGATACGGGAAGGGCGTCCGAGGCGAGTCGACTCGCTGCGGTTGACAGTGGCAACATATGGGGGCGGTGCTTCAAAAGACCCCGCATCAGGGATAGGTATGATAGTCGGGCGAAGAGTTGGCCCTCCAGGAAGTGGAGCTCCATGAGGGTGCGCCTCAGAGTTATCTATAATCTTTAAGGCGTATTAGACCTGCCAGAGGGAGCGGGGCTAGCTAGGCAACGTACCTTAGGCCCGTACAATGTATGAACGATCCGTGAGGTTGAGGTAGTCATGTCGTTCATCCGAGCAAAGTTGAATAGTCGAGAATGATATACAAATAAGCGGAGGGCAAACGTGCAAACGGGAAACAAATAGGAGATAGTAAAAATAATTAGCCTTGGTACCAACCAGTGGTAACAGGAGAAGGGAGCAACTAATCAAGCCATTAGAGGCCCCAGCGAGCGAGTTTTAGTAGTAGTCCCACCATGAGAATCATGTTGACGCTAGCTTCGAGCACAAAAAGAACAATTGAGCGAGTGGCAGGAGACGCCTTCTCTCGAACCCGGTGATAACAATTAACCTGCACCGGTCGGGCGCCTCCTTATTGTTAGCGGAGCGTGACCAGAATGACCGAAACAATAAGCTCGGTATTGAGTCTCTTCATTATAGCTATACATTCGTTGTCAAGGCACTATGTCGGTCAGATTTGGCCTCTTCAGCACCTCACCGACGCAACGTCAATAGCGGGAGCAGTGTGCTAACTCTTTTGTTGACTGCTCGAAAACCAAGGGCACAAGGTTTGAAGTGACCCAGCTGGGCACAGTTTGCATGAGTTGCATCGAGAACAATCATAAAGTAGGGGCATAAAGAGAGATAAAAACACCGGCATTCGGAAAGGGGGTTTGCTAGGTTGGACGAGTTCATGAAATGGCAAGCACGTATGCGAAGTCGTGGGAATATTGGAATGAACCAGGTAAACTGTCACAAACGTAGCTCTTCACTGACCACAAGATTTTCTTTCCTTGAATCAGACACGCGTTCGAAATCTCACAGACTTATTTAGTGCGTAGATTTGTAGCAGCCGGCGCACATTGGGCTGCGATCCTCATGCCTGGTAACAACTCAATATCGATCTTTCTCTCTTGATAATCCTCCCGATCAACTTGTTTTGGTCCTACGGGCACACTCTTCCAAGCTTTAAGGACAGGCGCTAACAGAGAGAGTGAATAGGCCTACAACAATAAAGAACTAAGTTTAGTAATAGGACTCCATCTACTTCGTTCAATCGCTACGCGATGATCTGCTTTCGCAAGTTCCCATAATTGCTATAAAACTAGAGCTCTTCCCTGTCCGCTTGGAGCCTTGCTCCATCAAATGTGCATCACTTTGTCTTGGGAAGATCGGACTCATGTACCAGGGTCTCTCTCACCAACCAGATCATCTACTGCAAACAGTGACGAAGACGTGGCCATTATAGTAACGCCTACAGATGACTGAAAGAATAGGTGAAGGCTCTGCGGGCGTCGCGCTAATGAACCATTCCATATTCTACATCTCTCCCTCAGATCCGCGATATCAAAATGTGCATTGGGACACTGCAGTTTCATATATCGAAACTTTAGAGGTTACCAGTAAGCCCGAGTACTATGTGCTCCCAGCGGTAATCGGCATGTGAAAATCACCGATGTAGGAAGCAAGGTGACATGTATCATTGTCATGTACGTGCGCTTAATACTCAGGAGACGATAGGACATGGCTGTTCATAAACCTTTCTTCAACCTCCTCCCCTACCAATTCCTCATCATCTCCTTCGGGGAAAGCCACGGCAGTGTATCCGTGTATGGGCATAAATGTTTCACGATTTCCTCGGTCCTTGCCACCTACTATCATATCGATTCATTGTGTTTCCGGTTCGTTTCAAATTGTTTTCCTCCGAGTATTCAATCTATCTACCCACCGAGGCTATCCTCATCCCCTCTTGTGATGAGTACAGACGCAGTCAACAACATCATTGGGGGACAACGTGCATTTCATCACTTCGTTCCAAGGAACGAGCCGATCAAGCCCATTTATGCCGCCGCTTCACATCAATCCCTCAAGCTCGTTTCATGAAGTCACACCTGCAGCTTGGCCGTGCCAACATAAGGACCGAAACGACATCGAATCGCTTGGATGGAAACGTTCATGGATCGAGGTGTTGTAAGGATCGGGAAGGCCCTTTTACCTATTACACTGGGAGAAAAGTGGTTGTTAGCGAATTGCTCCTAAGAAACTTACGGGTTGCCTGTAATTCTAACTGGTTGTGTGCCTCTTCGGCTTGGCAAATGTCGAGGCACACCGATTTTTCCTTGCCAAGCCAGTAAGTTTGCATTTTGGACGTCTAGATTGTCTTCTACGTAACTTCCAAGTTCTGATGCTCATTTCTGACGAATCCACATGAGGCAACCGTGTTGGCCGCCGAGAAACATGTATATTAGCAGGAGCATTACGGAATAAATAGGGCGTCTCGTAGAATGTCACATCAAAAAAGCTAAAATGTTACGCAGCATTACCTCAAGCCTCCTCAGGTGGTCTGTGGTCTGGTTGGGTTGTGGAGCTTTCCGGCTTGAACTTCGCACAATCGTCCGTTTCTGTGTCAAAATGAGACGCAAGAACCTTCATACTGTGGGATTCGACGTCAGACTCGTCCGGTCGACGAACTTCGGCGGGCAAGTCGATAGAGACAACAGTAGGATTGTCTGTCACGGTGGTACGAAGGTGAGTGCGTGTAGTTCCTGTTCCCATTGTAGTTGTGGTGGTTTTCCGAAGCCAGGTCGGCCACATGCTGGTTGTTGTTAGATCGTCATCTTCGAACCAGTTGTTTCGTTTGAGAATTTGTGCAAGACAGAGGGGCAAATTGCAGACCAGGAGAGAGACGCAGTCCTACGGAGCAGGAAGGGCGTGAGCTGCCAAGCGCAGGGCCTATTAGGGACTCGCCACTCACCTCGGTGATTGCTGCGATGATCTCTCGAGGTCCACCAGAAACTAGGATGAAGGAGGCGTGAACAAGAGAGACGATAGTGGTCGTGATGCACGTTGAGAAGATCAGTATTAGACGTTTACGGAGATTGACGCTCATGATGGCACGGAACATCCGCATCGGAATCCAGAGCAAACAGCAATCCGCAAAGATATCAGCTACAGATCCATTTCGCTAAGGGCGAGCTAAAGCGATGCGAAAGTGTCACGTACTGACGAGCTGCAAAATTGCTACGTCCTTCCCCAACTTACACTGAGGACTTGGTAGCTGTTTCCAGTCCCTCCCGGGTTCACACACCCAGACTAGTTGTGCCAGTAGCACCATCCAGATTGTGAAGAATATTACGCCGATACCCTTCCAGATGCGCTGCCACCCGTTGAAAGGCTCGATTCGGATAAGTGAGAAAAGGATGGAGAGTCGAGCAGACCTATGCGGTAAAAGGTCATACAAAGCCGAAGAGACGGATGCTTGAGCACAATAACTCACCAGATTGTCGAGTAGAACGCAATGGCCATCATGTAATATCTAGCGGTGCCTGCCACGCCCGCTGCGCCGCCCACTTTAACTGTCTGGAGAGTTCCATGATACGAGAACACTCACCAGGACTTGGTAGGTGCATGAAAACAGCCACTACCTGTGTTATCAACGATAAAGCTGAAAATATTGCCCAGGCCTTCATGGCGAAAATATAAGCCCTAGGACATACTGAGGTACCAGCAAGCCGCTCACATCATCGAACCACAGCCCTGCTCCTGGGATACGAATAAGCATCCGTTGGACGGTCGATGCGATCGCTACTGCAGAGCAAACTGCAGATGTGACTATACGCCATGAACGTATTGATCAGGATCTGAGTGTTCTGAGGAAACAATAAGTGCTCACTTTTGATCTGGACTTGAGGATCCATCGCCTTGCTGATGAGAAGAGTGACTGAGAGAGAGGAGAATGAGTGTTAGAGCGTCATAAAGTAGCAAGAGCGTGTGGAGTGTGTAAAAAATATCTAGCTGCTCAATTGTTCCCTACTAAGAACAGGGTCTTTGACAGGAGGACAACCTGTTTTGTCGAAGAAGTTGGACTTCTCACATGCTTACGATCCTGGGATCGTTGGAACTGCCTCCGATCATATCTAATGGGGAAAGGTGGTCGTGGTCGGCGTCCGTACTTAGTGGTCGGGACCGTAATGACTTGCGTGACGTGCCCACGACCAAAAAATACACTGCATATCGATGTTGGCATGGAGCACACTTCTAGTGGGCTTCTCCAACGCTATCCGAACAGCAACCAGTCTGTTGCTTTCCCAATATGTTCAACCCTGACTTTGTTGGGCCATAAAATTACTTGGTATTCCATTCATTGGGGTCAGCAAAGGCAGGTCTGGGCTGAAGTATTCAGTCCTTCAGACCATCAAAGAACCGAAAAATGCTGCGGAGTATAATTGGAACGGTATACGCAAATATACCATGGCACATACATAGGCAACCCTGGTCCAAACCAAATAAATCGAGCGGCCGCCCTGGATGCTGGCAACTTTGTTCGGTTAAGCGGAAGTGACATCTTCACCCTCGACTCCCAAGAAATATTCAGGTAGGATGAAAGCGAGCTTTTCTCTGTCTTCTTGTTTTTGTTTGACGGAACGAGGCATAATGCTGAACTTCATCTTGCCTACTTCCTCGAGGAAGATGTGACCATTCTCAGGATCTGTGATTGCCGCTTGGAGATCATCGAGAATGGTCTCCGCGACAAGCCGAGAGGTATCTGCATTCGCTTTGAGTGTCTTGAAGATTTCGGCGGCGGTAACAGCTTCTTCCTGCTCCCTCCAAGAATCATAGTCTGTTGCTGTGGCAATGAGCGCGTAGCTGATACACCCATGAATATGATTGATCCACATCAGATTCACAGAAAACGCCGCACCTCAGTTCGGCTTCCCGCGCAAGTTTAGCCTCAGGCAACGTACTCATGTTGATGAGGTCACCACCCCATTGGCGATACATCATGCTTTCCGCCCTGGTAGAGAACTGAGGGCCTTCCATGACGACAATGCATTTGTCTGTGAACAGTTTGGTACCGCGACCCTCTCTTTCCAAAACTTTAGCAACCCGGGTTTCGAGCCATTTCACGAAACCATTGCTGAAGGGATCTCCGAAGCCAGCGTGTGCAACGACCGACACGTCGTCGAAGTAGCTAGCTGGCCGGATGCCTTTCGTGCGGTCAATAATCTGTGTCGGCAGGACAAACGAGCCTGGGGTGATCTCTTCTCGAAGAGATCCCACGGCGGAAAAAGCAAGGACAACGCGGACGCCCAGGGACTTCAGCGCTGCGATGTTGGCGCGATATGGAACCGCGGAGGGACTGATCGTGTGACCGATACCATGTCTTGCAATGAAAGCAACAAGAGTTCCCGAAGGGAGGGAAGAGATAACGATTGGAGCGGAAGGATATCCCCAGGGCTGTACGACTCTTGAGTCAGGTCACTAGGGATATTCGATGGTTATGCTCACAGTTTCTGGATTAATCTTCTTCCTGCGCCATGTTCAATATGCAAAGAAGGCAGCAAAAGGGAGTCGCGCTTACACAAAGGTGAGGTTGTCCAAGTGGTAGAGGCCACTTCCCCCAATCACGCCAATGAGAACTGCAACGTTTTGAGTGTAATTGCCGCATGGGCAACAATAATACTTACCCTTGTCTTCGGCCATTAGAT
>JAEUWS010001025.1:0-31782 GCA_018524945.1 Podaxis sp. C-F-92630
ATGCATGGTGAACTGGGTGAAAGTGATGTATGACAACGGTGCAAGGAATTTTCTGTTCCAAAACGTGAGTTAGTTGACAATGACTACACGAATTAGGGATGGGCGGGCTTATGTGTATCTGATAGATGGTTCCTCTGGAGACGATTCCACTCTACTCACCCAACTCCTGGCCAAACAAGTTCTGGCACCTCCAGCGTAATACAACAGAATGGAGCATCCTGATTCGCGAGCTCGTTCTCTCTGGAAACGCTTTGGCGAAACTCATGCTTCAAGACCTTGCCCCCAAGCTGCATGACGCCCACGTCGGTCAGTACGCTTCCGCATCCAGGTTTCCCTTGAATTCAGTTCGCCCTTGTCCACGTGTCTAGGCATCTTCGACTCACATAGTCTCTTTGTTGATATGCGCGCCAGCCCCGCGAACTACTTCAACGGCACCGCCCCATTAAACGTCACCGGTGCAGTGAACACCTGCGTCTTCAAAGTTGGTGATTCTGACGAGAGTGTATGCACCCTTGTGAACGGAACTGACCGAGACAGTTATCTCTGGTGCGTAGTCCGTGGGCTCCGAGCTGCTATCATAGGTTATTAAAGTAGAATGGATAGGTTCGACGAGTTGCACCCGAGTGAACAAGCTGATCGGCACGTAGCAAGGGAGATTGCGAATATCATTCAAGGGAAAGGAAGTCGCTGGGTCTCATGGTTGACTTAAAGATCTCCGGAGCATGGTGCATAAAGCCTCGCTCTGTTGTTGGACACGAGAGACATTCAAGGCACTGCATAGCGTGAACGAAATGGTTATTCGTCTGTGAATGAAGATGCTATAAATATATGAAGTCGGCTACGTCACCTGCTATAGATGCGCATACTGTCATAAGAAGCCATTCAGCAGCTGCTTGTTACCTTTCATTGCCCTGCACCTCATCTAGGGAATGCCTTCCGTTTCGTTCTATCCTCTCGCAGATGCCCGTTGCTCCTGTTGCTCTTGTAGACCGATTTGACCCTTGGTGGAAAGAACTATCTCCCATGATTTTATTGGCACTTACTTCCTCCCCCGGCATGCCTGTTTTCTTCTACGCTTCGGATACAAGTGATCGCCGGCTCAGCTGGAACTCTGTATCAATAGCAACGGCGAGTTATACCCAAATGGACGAGGGGCACGCAAGGACCGAGAGTCACGTCTGTGAATGACATTTTCGGTCGAGTCCATGGCATGGAAATAAACCAAGTCGACTAATTGGTCCGACATGATCGTAAAAGAACATCACAAGGCCCGCTGCGACAAACGCAAAGTGCATTTGGACACACTCGCAAAAAAGACGGGCGACCATTCGATGTGAATCGACAGGTCGTCTTCCCTAACCGTTCCTTTTCGCATACTGTCTTCTTCCCCTGTCTTATTCAGATTTAGCGAGACAGCCAACCGAATTCACAAAAGGAATTTTACTCTTCTTCTGCTGCAGCCACTGGTGTGCTTACCCCTGGTCTATTTTTAGCACCTCACAAAACCAAATTGGAGACTAAAATACTAACCGATGCCAATCTGTTTACTCTGGTTCAAGCATGTTACTGCATTTCCCTCCTGGCGAATATGGGAAGGATAGCCCCTGATAGCAGGATACACTGTCAGACGGGTCATCTGAAATACGCGAGCGTCTGTCATACGGTCAATACCACACCCCGCACCGACGTAGTCACGTCGAGTCTACCGTTGCATTACATATCCATTGACATTTCTTGTTTCACTACCCGAGGTCAGAACGTGGGTATCGCACAGTGATTAAAATCGTCCCCATGTGCACTAATGTCAAGCTGACAACGGCTGGCAATTAGCAATGCGAAGTTGTGGAGCGTGTTTTGAATATCAACGTACGGAATTCGCAGAACCCCTGGAACCGAGTGGCCAGGGGACTTCCCATGTCTTCGCTCAGCATTCTCACTTCATTTCGCCGAATGGAAGGTGTGGAATGAATTCGCAGGTAACAGACGTTGATAAGGGGGGATTTGCGAGAACGAGAGATTCGGATCCCGTAGTGATTTAGCGCCTCTTATGTCGTTATGATGAAATCAAACGTCGTCTGCGGGATCATAGGCCAACGAAGCGGGATCCCTAATGCCGAATCTTGCTCCTGAAATTCCGTTCCGGCTGCTCGAAAATGGTTTAAAAAGCTAACAACAGCAGTCAGGCAAAATCGACTTACCCAGCCATGAAGTTCTCCGCCCTCACCGCCCTCCTCTCACTCCTCCCCACCCTCACCCTCAGCAAGCCCGACGACGGACCTTTCGGTGCCAAACAAATTAAAACCCTCGTCACCTTCGGTGATAGCACCACCGATACTGTCCGCGTTTTCAACGGCGGTGTCCAGTGGCCAGACTACGTTGCTGGATATGCCGGCGTCAAACTCTACCCCTATGCCAAATCAGGTTCAACATGCTCCAACGCCATCACCCCTCGCCCTTTCCCTCCCTTGGTCGAATCACAGGTTCCTACGTTCTTGGAGGAGAAAGCCAATGGAACTGTAACGGTTGACTCAGAGGGCACATTGTACACACTCTGGATGGGCACGAATGATATCGGTGTCAATTCGATTTTGACGCAGGGAAATGAAGCTACTGTCTTGGATGTTGCAAACTGTTTGGTTGGTTGGGTGAAGACGATGTATGATAATGGTGCAAGGAACCTCATAGTCCAGAACGTGAGTTTTCTCTCATTTGCGGGCTCGATGTGGATAGGTGGACTTACAAGGATGGTGGACAGCTATTCCCACTTGAAAAAGCCCCGATATATGGGATCGATTCCTGGCCGGCATTCTACTGGCACCTTCCTCGCAACGCTACACAATTCCACTACGAAATTCGCAATCTTGCAGTCTCCCTCAACGCCCTGACGAAACTCCTACTCCAAGACCTCGCACCCCAGCTCCATGGTGCTCATGTCGGTGAGTACCCACTTCCACAAATTGCCGACTCGAAAAATAAATGCTCACCTGTGTCATTGTATATACAGGTGTCTTTGACACGCATTCCATGTTCAACGACATCATCGCTCACCCAGCCAACTACTTGAACGGTACCGCCCCGTTGAACGTTACCGGTGTAATCAAGAAGTGCGTATACGTAGTCGGCACCGAAGAGAATACATGCACACTGGTGCCGGAAGGAAGCGACCGTGATAGCTATCTTTGGTGAGTATCACTGGTTCCGAAAAAGGCGCGACAAGAATCTTGTAGCTGATTGGCTATGGGCGTTGCAGGTGGGATGAACTACATGCTAGTGAGCAAGCTGACCGCAATATCGCAAGGCAAATCGCGAATATCATACAGGCGAAAGGAAGCCCTTGGATTGACTGGTTGTCCTAAAGGACTCGCAGAGTAGATTAGGATTTACAACTTTGGTTCGAGGGGTAGTATTTCGACTTCTGGATGTTTTGTGGTTCCTACCTGCATAATATTTAACAATATTTAACTATATCATCCATCGAGAGAAGACAGAGTACATACCACGTTTCCAGTTGTAACATTCAAGCAAGTAACATTGCGTAGTGGTATAGGTGTCTGACTCGATGTCAAAAAGTTGCGTACAATGGCGACGACGATTTTCAACCTATCCGAACCTTCTCCAGTCATCGAGAATCAGTAAGCGCAAGCTTTACCGCACCAATTGACGCGAATGATTCCCGGAGGCAAAGACAGGAGACAGAATATCAAACACATCAATCCACAATGGAGCAAGTGAAAATCCACCACAACATCCATTCAAATACAACAGGGAAACCGAAGTACAAACTGACACAAAAAGGAGCAAAAAATCACTCAACAATGAGTCAATCGAACAAATATCCTACCCACACCTTCTCCCTCCACACCTCCCGGCCGCCTAATTCTAAAACAGCCCAGCCAAATCCGCAAACGGATCCTTACTCTGCTGTTGCTGTTGTTGCTGCTGCTGCTGAGGCTGACTTAGATTCCTCGAATTCATCACACCCGCACTTACACCTCCAAACATACTCGGTGGAGTCTGTACTGGTGTTGAAGACTGCTGCGGCGTAGGACTCGTAGGCAACCTAATAGCCGCGGGCGGGGTCGTGCTTTGCTGAGGTTGTTGATGTTGGAAAGGTGACGAAGTCCCTCCTCCAAGTCGTAGACCTCCAAATCCATTGTTCGCATTATAAGCCGTCGACGGGACGGGTGAATGTGTCGTGATGGGTGGAGAGCTGAAGGCTGGTTGTTGTGATATGGCCGGAGGCGCGGGGGAGGCGAATAGTCCTGCGAGGTCATTGATCCCACCCGTACCCGCACCGGTATTAGATGTAGCTGGCTCATCATCGAAATCGATCAACGACTCTTGTTGCGTACGAGAGTTGTTGGAGAGTTCGGCAGGAATAGGGTTCGCAGCGGCGGCGTAGTCACCTTTCTTGAAAGCCTCGTATCGCGCGAGGACGGTGTTAATTTGGTCGTTGATTTGTAGGAATGTATCGAGAGACTCGGAATCGTCATTTTCGGCGTCGTTGATCCATTTTTGGAGTCTCGGGCGGGCGGATCTGAGGATTGAGGAGACTTGCTGTTTGGTGGCAGGTTGGTTCCATGAGCATTTGTTTTGAGGATTGGAGAAAGAGACTCACGTCGTAGGCGTCCCCTGAGACGAACCGTTCTCCTCTTTCTCGGTCTACGTTGTCCAGCATTTCGTTTAACAGGATGACCTTTTGCTCAAGTTTGTTCAGGTCATTGAGAGCTTGGGCACGATAGTCTGGTTTGGCATCAGGGTTGGCACCAGCGAGCGATTTCATGAGCTCCTGTGCTGCGGCAAGATCTCGGGGTGTGCCACGCCGGATGAGTTCCTGGAGTTTAGCAGATTGAGCCTCACGGTCTTCTTCCTCCAGTTCTTCTGCGGACTTGATGTTCTAGGGTTCAAATATGAGATTAGAATCCCAGGAGGCAGAAGGTGGAGCGGAAAACTCACCGAAGCAGTCGCCAACGAAGGCGGTCTTCCAATCTCTCTAAATCTATACCCCTTGAACGTCAACAGTCGATGCATATCCCTAATGTTTCCTAGATCCTCTTTCCACCTCGATTCAACGCAAATCCCCTCCTTCCAACTATGTATTAGATCGAGTATCCGCGTCATAATGGGGTTCGGGAACGGGGGTGGGCGTTCCGGAAAGCGGCGGACGAGTTCATTGAGGAACTCTTTGGTTGATATCTGTAAGTGGAAGGGGTATCCACAAGATTGGACGAGAGTATCGAGGAGGGAGAGAGCAAGGAGGGCAACGTGTGGATTACGGTGGTTCGCAAGGCGGGCAATCATCATTGCGGCTTCTCGAGGACTGTATGAAAAGTCAATAAAGATAAAGTGGAGCGGTGATGACACAGGCGCACTTGTTCGCTTTCTTTTTGTTGATGTAGTCAGCGACCTCGAGATGCAGAGCGTAATTGGGTTCGTGCAGCGACGGCTCGCATGCCCGTGTAATGAGGACCTCGAGGGGCGAGGTTCTCATCCAGCTTGTACCTGCTGAAAGCATTGTGGAGTGTGTCAAGACTGGCCTGGAATGAGGTAGAAGAGATCAACGTCAATGGGCAGGCGTGGCACTGGAAGATTTTCCCTTTTACGGTAACCGCCCACCGTAGCCGAAAACGCAGGAAATCAGTGACGTCGGCTGTGATACTGCTTACTGTCCCGCTGAGCAACACTAGCACGCGCGGCGCGTGATTGCGGAGGTGTGTCCGTCGTCAGCGAGAGTCAATGTGATACATAAGCCTCCTTGAAGACAACAATAACGATTCCCGCAGCACCTACGCCAC
The DNA here is from genome assembly GCA_018524945.1 of Podaxis sp. C-F-92630. Taxonomy (NCBI): domain Eukaryota; kingdom Fungi; phylum Basidiomycota; class Agaricomycetes; order Agaricales; family Agaricaceae; genus Podaxis; species Podaxis sp. C-F-92630. The sequence continues at coordinate 5,796 of JAEUWS010001025.1, forward strand.
GAATAAGTTCAAAAGTGCTACTAGCCGGAAATGAGGTCCATAGTGGACATTGAAATTCGGACTCGGAGAAAGCAACTCAGAGACTATGTGTCTCCAGCCTCACCCGTTATGAGTTGCGAACTCAAGCAATTTTCCACTAGCGGTTACCGCATCCGCGGCCGAACATTCTCTGCATTACGATTCTCTCAGCTCCGTCACTCCAATTCCAACATCATTGCATTTGAGTCCCTCAACTACATCTTAATTTCCAGTGGTGAGTCCCTGGGTGGTCTTCGAATGCTGGCAGCTATGATGGATAGGAGTTGGGGGAGCACATTCAGATAGGATCTGGGCAGGACAAGAGATGTGCGTGAGGAAACTTCTCTCATTCTCTGAGGCTCGGAGGTTTGGCGGCGAGAGTTGATCTAAGTTCTTTATATTAAAACTAACCATTCGGCACAGGGAACTAATTCGCCGTCATACTTTGAACTAGGGCACAGAGATCATTCCGCAGAGCGCCCATGCAAGCTCGTGCAAGTGAATATTCAGAAACAGCGCTGTGATGAGTTATAATTAGGTTACATAAAGCAGGAATGGAACGAAACGACCTTGGATAAGAACGATTGCCCGGCAATTTCTCTGCACCAATGCCGCTCTGCAGCCACCTTCATCACGATCAACCGCACTACGATGATTTTGAGCTTTCTCGTCACGACTGCTGAGTCTTCGCCATAGATTGATTTCCACACGATGGACTTCATCTTATATGCATACTAGCAATGGCGATGGGGTTGTTCCCTGCAAACCACTCTTCAAATCGACATCGTACAATGGCAAGATGCGAAACACATCTTGAATTATAACCTCGTCATACCCGCGGGAAAATTATCGGATATACCTCGGGCCTCTTTCTCCACAGCCCTCACGAAACACGCTATATTTTCCTGCACAAGCTATTGCCGTCAAGCGTGCCTCGCAAAATAACAAATCTCATGACCACTGACTTCGTTAAGCCCTCCTATGCCTTCCTATGTCTTGCCGCTTTTCCCCTCTAGCTTAGTCCCCCCTCCATCAAAAACAGCTCTGAATCAGACACATCCAAGATGCAACCCAGCAGAGCCAATTTAAGATGAAAGGACGCGCGACAAATCAGAGATTCCAACTGGATTGAGGCCAAATTTATTTGCGGTACAACAGGGTCGTACCAGGATCTTACAGAACGGAATATCCAATGCCGAAAAGTCGCCCTTTATTTTGATCGCCATTTAAAAAGGTCAATGAGATTGGAGAGCGCATAAAGTGTGCGAGATCCCGTCATCAACTCACCCCAGTTATACCCATCAGCCAACCATGAAGTTCACCACGCTCACAGCTCTCCTTACTCTCCTCCCAGCTGTAGCCCTCAGCAAACCCGAATCCGAGGGACCTTTCCACAAAAACCAAATCAAAACCCTCGTCACTTTCGGCGACAGTTACACCGACACCTTCTGGATCACCAACGGTGGCGTCCAATGGCCCACATACGTTGCCCGCTATGCCAACATCCAAAACTACCCTTACGCTCGTTCCGGCGCCACCTGTTCCAACGACCTCACTTTTCGCCCTTTCCCCCCGCTCTTCGGGTCCCAGATCCCTACGTTCTTGGGAGACAAGAAGAATGGGACTATCAAAGTCGATCCGAAGAGTACGTTGTACACTTTGTGGTTGGGCACGAATGACATTGGTGTGAGTTCGCTGCTGACGGGGGATAATTCGGCTTCGATCGTGGATGTTGCTGGGTGTTTGGTGAATTGGGTGAAGGTGATGTATGATAATGGGGCGAGGAATTTCTTGTTCCAGAATGTGGGTTGGTTTGGATTTCAAGTTGCGGGTGGGGCTTACCATGAATGGTTTTTTGATAGATGGTGCCACTTGAGACAACCCCGTTGTATGCACCCGATTCTTGGCCGAATAGGTACTGGCACCTTGAGCGTAATACGACGGCATGGAGTCTCGCGATTCGTGAACTTGTTCTTTCCGGTAACACTTTGACGAAACTCATGCTCCAAGACCTTGCGCCTAAACTGCATGGCGCTCACATCGGTCAGTATGTGTTCACATACAGTCTTTCGGGTATTGTTAGGAGGCTCACCTCGACGCACATATAGGCCTCTTCGACTCGCACGGTCTCTTCGCCGATATGTACGCTCATCCTGCGAACTACCTCAATGGTACCGCTCCGCTGAACGTCACTGGCGCAGTTGACAGCTGTATCTTCCAAGTTGGTGGTTCTGAGGAGAGTGTATGCACTCTGGTGAACGGGACTGCTCGTGACAGCTATCTCTGGTGCGTACAACAACTCTTGGTCAGGCAAGTTGCAGACTAAAGCCTTTGGCGTTGATAGGTACGATGAGTTGCACCCAAGTGAACAGGCTGATCGCCACGTCGCGAGGGAGATTGCGAATATCATTGAGGGTAAGGGAAGTCGCTGGGTTTCTTGGTTGAGCTAGTGAGCAGCCGGTGTTGGTGCTTGTCTTCTGTATGGGCCGAGAGAATCATAATTTACGCTAGCATAAATCGTTTCAATACTGGTTGGGCGGTCGGGAAGGGCGGTTCACGGACAAAATACCGGGCTATAAAGCACAAAATTCAGACATCAGTTGTGTCTATCGTGGTTATAAATTTAGACTGCCCAGCGGATTTCAACGTAGTCCCCGGCAAGGGCGGTATTCATTGAGCATCTTGGATGTAACAGCCATGGGGAGGAATTAGGCACCGTCGCATACAGCAGCGTGAATCCATCACCAAGTGCATCACGTCAAGGGTGTTGTCAAAGAAGACGGAGACGAAGGTCCAACAGCACTTGAACTCGAACTCGGAGAAGGCGAAATTGGATGTCTCCATCCAACCTCATGCCCATTCTCAATCATAGGCTCAACAAAGCCCCTAAAGATCCACGGCCTCTCCTTCACTACACTCTCTTCCTCACCCTCCTTAACACTCTGGTCCTGCGACCACCGCATGCCATATCCTTCCGGCACCCTCATTTCATACACCAGTACTTGGTGCGGCAACCAATGTAGATTCCGCCAGCTGGCAGCATCGACGATCCTCCAAAATAGCGCTAGCGCCTTTTCATTGAGGACAGCCCTAGGACCTTGTGCGCGGCCCCACCACCCTGGTTCGCCTTTGGCCGCTTTGGATACTTTGGCTGGATGGAGTTCTTGAGAGCGGTGTGCGTGTTTTGTCCATGCTCGTGCGCCGGCAGTGAGCCCGACGTTGTTGGGGACTTGGTATGCGGTAAGACACTGGTCGGTTGTTGGAGGTAGGGAGCCGAGTGCGGAGCCTGTTGTGAGTGCTAGACTATGTGAGAGGTGTGTGAAGAGTGGTGAGATTGCGAAGTCTTTCTCCTCTAAGCTGAGAGGGTGGTTAGATTTGAGGTGTTGCAGGATTTGAGAGACTTTGGTGCGTTCCTCGGAAGCGGAGGGGAGTTCCTGCAAGTTAAAGCAGTGCGGAGTGGGTACAGGCAGGGGCAAGTCCTGGATCTCTGTATTCATGGATTCTTAGTAGGCCGTGACAGGGTGATTTGATTGTGGTTGAGACTCAAGAATGTGCGGGGCAAGACACCGCAGGTGAGCGAACACAGCCGAGTGACAAGCATACACTGGCAAAAATCAGGACTCCTTCCCAGTCACGCGGGACGCTCCTAGTTCCCGAAGTTTCACCGAAACGAAAAACGAGTTTCTAACGGCTAACTGCAAGGATCCCAAACTCCTACTGTTCCCATCCCGCGCCAGCCTCACCAATGACGAATTTGAAGCAGAAGTCGTGGCACTCTCCTTCAATGCCAAGGCACGCGGCTTCTGTCGTCGTATCGTCTGCGACCGATAAGTATTTCGGAAGTCACCTTGCAGGTCAGTAGTTCAAGTCTCTCTGCGGAGCGGAAAGCTTACCAGGCTTTGCAGAGTGTTTCGACGGGCATTGGGTGCACGCGTTGTGGCCAGATGGGAGATACAACAGTACCAAATTCACGACCTGTCTACCGTGAAGCTTGCTTCCCAGAGCCTGTGCCATCCCCTCAGGTCTCCAGGAAACAACCTCGTGCCAAACCCATGTTCAAGTACAAGCCATACAGGATGTCCGAGAAGGAAGCGGAACTCAAGGCCGCCCTTCGTGCTTGGAGGAATGAAGAGTGCGAGAGGTCAAGTCTATTCCGCGGCAATCAACTCTTTGGACCTCAGCTACTCATGACCGACTTAGTACTCCAGCGCATTATTGACCTTGCGCACTACGCGAAACTCCCCAACATACCGGCTCTTGCGGCGCAAACTCGCTAGCGCTACACCAAACAGTACGGTGACGCACTGCTTGCCATCATCAACACATACTGTCCTCAGACCTCCTCTAAAATCAACTCGGCACCCTCGAAACAACCTGCGACACTTCAAGGTGCGAATACACCATTAGCCATCCTTCCAATGCTTATGGCTTAGCTCCAGCAAACCCATCTTCAGCACCCGCAGAGAAACCAATGTAAGACCTGCCTTCACATCCCACATCGGTGAGTCCTCAAATTCAAGGTGTTCGTACCAATTGCTAACTATGGTCTTCGTTCTCATCTCAGCGTCGAACTCACTATTCCCCCTCTACAATCAGAGGGCAGCTGCTAGTTCAAAGAACGGCCATGGTTCCCGAGCTGACAAGGAAAACGGAACCGTTTCGTCGGTCAGAATGGGTAGCAGACAATGCCACAAGTGTAAAGGATATGGTCGCGTTTCTTCAAGTGGATGTTGTCCACTATGAGCTCCGGGGGCTGAACAACAAAAGAAGTAGCCATTAGGACCTTCACTTTTTATTCTATTTTATTTATTTCAACCATTTATTACGCGGTGCATGATGGCAGTTTGCGGCTCCAGCTTCTACGCTAGGCAGATATACGGAAAGATACATGTAATTATTTTAGTGCGGGCATAGAATCTTGTTAGAGTTACACGCTCATGGTGGGGGTGCAAAGTGGACTGATTCAGGCGCTCGAGAAAAAAGAAAAGAGAGTGGGGAATGTAGAATCCCGTTCGGAGGTTTCCGCACTCGCATGATGTTGGTTCCAGGAAGAAGAAGCAGGCCCATATTCGCCTATAGTGGCATGCCTCAAAATGGCTTTGGCCGCCCGTGTGCACAGTTGGGGGCTGCTGTCGAAGTGGGTGAGCCACGACCCTCCATTGGCGTACGTTGGTTTCAGTAGCTTTCCGCTCGCACCTGTCAGAGTGAGGAAATTGTTGTTGCAGTATTTGGGGTTGCGGAATGCTAAGTCTTCGACAGATAAAAAAACGTACTGAAGCCAATTTCCAAAACCTCCCTGAATCAAAAAAATGACGAAAAGGTCCTCTTGGGCTGGGCACTTCAGTGCCAGGGCACGCGGCAACGATAAGGTCAGGAGCTGGGGTGTCTATCCTTTGCTATCTCAAACAACCGGAAATTCAAAATTAGGGAAGAAGGGTCAGAGGCAGATCAACACCGTAGATTTGATATGTCGGTACAAGGAAGATAACGGTGGGACATTGCGGAGCAGATAAGTAACTACGTAGGATACACACCACTTCTCTTTCTGGCGCCTTTGTCTCACAACTTTGGGAATTCCTGATTCAAGTCTCTTATCTCTGTTGACAACGAAGTCACTGATAACTCAAAAACCGCATTGTGACCGACGACAGTGATGCTGATTCCCTTCGAGGTTCTCCTAAGCGGTGCCCTCCGTGCGTCTTGTTAAAAGCACTGAGGATATGTGCTTACTATTAGTTAGGGTGCTACGGTTTCTAGTTGATGTTATTTCAGTACGAGCAGAGAGCTTGCGCAAGCTATTTTTAAAGACGGACGGTGGCGGTGACATCAGGGACCAACAACGCGAACAAAAGCGGTAAACAAGTTCAAATCGCGTAGATAACGGTTGTCCCCGTGTTGAACGCTTCCTTCGCCGACCGGATACCTCTCATCAACAATGCCGGTATTTTGCTCCGCTCTTCTCACAGAATTGACTATCTATGTCAATGAAGAACGTCCCGGGGCCTTGTGACGGATATCCTGGATACTTCCCCGACCGCGTGGATGGTGGTTATGGACTTGGTACACCACAACCCAAGGTACTCACTGGCACCCGGAACGTAGGGCGCGTTTGGTCTCCGGATGCGGATACAATGAGCTAGATTTTGGCGGTCTAGATATAAATTACAACTTGTGCCTAATTTCTTCACGGAATTCGGCTTATCGGCTCAGCGCCCCTCCTAACCACCAACCCCATCTCCCTTAAGGACCTCCCAACTTCCTCCTCTCTTGTTCCGGAGACAATTACCCAAAGGAAATATACTGCGGCGCGTCACTGTGGGGGTACAATCAAACAACTTGCTGCGAAGGGCTTCTTTCCTCGGTTAGGTAACAAGTCTCGAGATGTATTTCTGACGTGCGGGATGGCGGCGCGGACTGCCATATTATCAGTGTCTGGGATGAAATTGAATTGAAGGGTAAGCAAGGTGCAACAACTGATCCACGATAATTTGCCCCTATTGTTCCGGATTGATGATTGGCTAACCTTTATCTTGGAGGGCTGCCCTGGAGATAAGGAAATGCCAGCGCCAATATCGTGTGTACGGAGAAGGGTGTGCGATATATAAACTTTCGCCTGAGAAGATTGGATGACGTTGAACATTGTCGGACGACTCGGTTTTCCTCCGTCTCTGCTACCGCTGTGGTATTTGCCCCGTGTGGGACGTCCTCTCCTGTCAAAGCCTCTGGCAGTGCCGATTCTCTATCGACTCGTTTCCCTTTGGTCTTGGTCGTACGAGACTTGACCTCCGCATTCACCCTCACGATGTCCGTAGCCATTCTCCCTCAAGGCGCCGGTTATGGCGTTGGTGCGTCCCAACATCTCACACTAAAATTGCGGGAAACTGATGTGATAGATGTGATCTTCATGCAGTCATTGGAATTGGTCTCTTCTTCAGTGCGTTCATGGTCGGCATCACGGCTCTTCAAGCACGATATACCCCGTTCTCGCCCAAAGACTCGGAAGAGTTCAATACAGCGTCAAGAAGTATTAAGCCTGGGTTGATCGCTTCAGGTATCGTCTCTGCTTGGACGTGGGCTGCTACATTGGTACGTCTTAGATCTTTGTTTTTCTCGTCGTCGGGTGCTGATGAGGACTTTGCGCAGTTGCAAAGTAGCGCTGTGGCATACAAGTTTGGTATCAGTGGGCCTTGGTGGTATGGTGCTGGTGCTACTGTGCAAATTCTTCTCTTCGCTATGGTAAGCGTGCTGGCGTTCTTAGGGTGTAGTGCTTAGCCTTTCCGCCCGCCCCCAGCTCGCCGCTAAACTCAAACTAAACGCACCCTTCGCACATACATGGCTGGAGATTGTTGGGGTTCGGTGGGGTCAGACCGCGCACCTAGTATTCATGTTCTTTGGGTACGTTCCAACTTGTCTCGTTCTCTTACAAACACTCATGATTAAGAATGTCAGTTTTGCAACGAATGTCATCGTCAGTTCGATGCTGATCCTTGGCGGATCGGCTACTGTGACAGATTTGACTGGAATGAATACGATTGCTGTAAGCTTTTCGTCCTTCGTTGCCCCCCAATAACCGAGTGAGCTAACGAATTCATATAGGCTTGCTTCTTGATCCCCATTGGCGTTGCCATCTACGTTGTGGTCGGTGGTATGCGGTCGACCCTTCTTTGTGACTAGTGGGTCATTTCGGTCCCAGCTCATCTGTGGGTACCGAATCTGACCCTTCTTTTTCAGCACACACACTGCTATCCTCTTCGTTATCATCCTTGTGAGTCTTGACTACCAAACGGTGCAACTAGTCCCTCAGGCTTCATACGCGGACTAGATATTCGTTTTCACCGTCTATGCAACGAGTCCCAAGATCGGCAGCCCCTCAAGAATGCACGAACTTCTCACCGCCGCCGCCGCGGCTGCACCTGTGGCTGGTAACGCGCAGGGATCATATATTACCATGAGGTCCAAGAACGGCCTTATTTTTGGTGTTATCAACATTATCGGAAACTTCGCGACAGTGTTCCAGGATCAGGCGTACTGGCAGCGTGCTATTGCTAGTCGTCCTGCTACAACTGTCAAGGCATATCTTTTGGGTGGGCTCGCATGGTACGCTTTGATCTTCCCTATTCCAGACTCTCGACATTGAACACTGCTGTAGGTTCGCTATTCCCTTCACGTTCGCCACCACTCTCGGCCTTGCTGCTGTCGCTCTCCTTGGTGATCCGGACATGAAAGTCCTTACACCTGCTGATGTTTCCGCTGGTCTTCCTGCCGCGGCATCCGCTGCTGCACTACTGGGCAAGGGTGGCGCGGCTGCGATTCTCGTGCTTTTATTCTTGGCCGTTACGAGCGCGTGTTCTGCGGAGCTTATTGCGTCGTCGTCGCTGTTGACTTATGACGTGTATGTAAGATATATCAACCCGAAGGCGAACGAAGCGCAGGTGCTGAGGATGGGCCATTACATGGTCAGTTGTTTACGGGCATTCTGAGTGAGATGGATGAGACGGCTGATTTAATCGGATATAGGTTGCGTTTTGGGCTATTGTTTGCGGTATTGCGGGTACTATATTCTTCTACATTGGGGTTTCTATGGGCTGGCTCTACGTAAGTATGAACTGGGCGAACTAAAAACGCGAGTGGCGCTAATTGGATGATCGACAGACTTTCATGGGTGTCATCCTCGGTTCTGGCGTCGTTCCTATCGCGCTATCTATTACCTGGACTAAGGCCAACAAGTGGGGTTGCATTGGGGGCGCTGTCGTGGGATTCTTTTGTGGCATCATTGCGTGGTTGGTGACTACAGCGAAATTGAACGATGGCGTTATCGATGTCCAGACTACGGGAGGGGACTTTGAGATGCTGGCGGGTAATGTGGCGTCAATTGCTGTTGGTGGTATTGTCGCTGTTGTGGCATCGCTCATTGTGAGTGTTCCTCATGGTTCTATTGGTTGGAGGGTTTTTGATTGCGGTTACGGCAGTGGCCTGACAATTATGACTGGGAAGCGACTCGAAACTTCAACAAGCCCGAGCCTGAACCTGTTGCCGAGTCTAGTCACGAGGAGAAGTCCAGCCACGAAAGGGAGTCAAGGGATGGGAATGAGTCTAGCCATGAGAAGGAGTCGACCATTGAGAAGAATGCTGATGCTGAAATCAAGGCCGCCTCCGTTGCTGATTCATTCGACGCTGCCGAGCAAGAGAGTGAACTTGATCATGCCAAGTTAAAGAAGGCGTTCCGCTTTGCTAGTTGGTCTTCTGTTGGTCTGGTGAGTACCACCGGTCTCTCAAGCGTTGTTAAGCAGGTTATTAATCATATAGACCTAGTTCATCATCCTCATTCTTCTTATTCCCCTTCCTCTCTTCGGCTCGGCACACGTCTATAGTGTCAAAGACCTTACTGCATGGGTCTCTGTCGGGATCGCTTGGACATTCTTCTCCAGCTTCGCTGTAGTCCTTTACCCGCTCTATGAAAGTAGAGCGGCCCTTGGCCAAGTTGCCAAGGGTGTCATTAAGGTTAGTGCGGGTCGTATGATCACGGAGGAACATTTGTCTGATGTGGAGCGTTTGTCCAGGACATCTTTGCCAAGGGCGCTGGCAAGTACGTCCCCCCGGCGAGGGCGTCGGCGGCGTAAAGTTTTTATATGAGAGGCACATTTCATGATTACGAGTTGGTTAAGAAGACATGATAAAGATTAATGGGTCGTAATAGTTGCATCTATTCTGAGTCACGGTTGTGCATTCGGGTTTCATTGTATCTACTTACTGATGTTGTTTCATATCCTCACTAATTCTACGTAAACCAATCATCCACATAGGGTGGATGGTGTGAATTAGATATCGTATGAGCGCGATTAGGCGCTGTCATTTCTCCATCACTCCAACGAAGCCTAGATTATTCAGTTCTTCGTTCAAATTGTTGTCCGGTGGGTAAGGGCCTCATTCAGGATCCCGTAATGAAGCCACAGAATTGGAGTACTGGGTGTCATGTGTGAATGTGGTGTTGTGCAATGTCGCGGGGTATACGCGATTCGGAAGTCAGGAACCGTTCAGGTGACACCTCTATTCACCTCTGTCTTGTCTCCTGGGCCCTCACTGTTCCGTTTTCTTTCATCCCGCTCCGTTGCTCGCGGCGTCGCGCGTCTTCATCATTACCTCGGGAAGCATGAATTATTATCAGGTGAATAGTAAAGATAAGATAGCTAGATAACAGGACTTGTAGACCGTTACTGTGTGACTCTCATCAATGGGATGCCAAGAGCCTTGTGGTGTGAACTCCAACACGTGTTATGTTTCAGCTGGCCCGTGGCTTAAATGCTCCTAGTGAGAGACTTGATATATTATACGCTGTCTGGACCCGGGATCCATCGACGTTCACCGGCACCAACCATACTTGGGTCCTTTGGTGGCAGGCCGCGGAAGGTGACGATGATGATGTCGTTCGGCAGGTAGAGCCAACCATCGGGGAAAGGAGTATGCCTTATTCGGTATGGTTGCGTGGAAATGATGTGAGATAACATGACACGGAACTAGAGTAACGTGACTCCAAAGCTGGCCGTGCCAAGCCCTTCTTTCTCCGCCTATTGAAGTGGCGTATATAAGGCCCTGGCGTCTACCTACACAGCCCCCTTCCTCCTCCCCTTTCTTTCCAGTCGCCTTGCGCCAGCCTCCTAATTGCCCATTCCACACACGTATTTTTTACTCGTCTGACGCGTATCGGCCAAATTTTGAATGGGAGATTCTTTCGCTGTTCCCTCTCACGATACTGCCAACCATGTTCATGCCGTGCCCCAGCCAACACTCTCCCTCCTCAATGAGGATGAGGACGAACCCCCTAGTAGTGGCTCGCATTCGAGTGGGGAGGCTCAAGTAGAACACCAGAACCCCTCTGGTGATGGTTCATCTTCTCTTCCCGCCGTTAAGCAAGATGGTGTATATAACGTGATGGCTGGTAAAGACAGTCGTGTCGATATCGGTGTGGCCAACATTGTAAATATCCAGCTTGTGGACCGCCAGGAGACGTTAGTGGAGGATACCTCCCATGCCAAGAGCAAAGAACACCCCGGGTTAGGACCCGACCTCGAGCAGGGTGTACGCCTTACACGTGCTCGGAAACCGTATACGACTTTTTTTGGCGTCAGGTTTAAACCTGGGCGTAGGGCTACCAAGTTACGCACCCTGTTCACGCCGACGAAGCCCCTCGGCCCCAGCCCGACGTATAAGCAGTCACTCAAGGCTGCGTTGAGGTACACCCCCTTGAACGTACTGTTGTTATTTATCCCCGTCTCGTGGGCTCTTCACTTCACGCATCAGAGCCCTACGCTCATATTCATCTTCTCCGCCCTTGGGCTTGTACCGCTTGCCGCGCTTCTTGGTTTTGGAACGGAGCAAATTGCGTTGAAGACTAGCGCTAGTGTTGGTGGCTTGCTGAATGCCACGTTGGGCAACGTCATCGAAATGATCATCGCGGGTATTGCTTTGAAGGAGGTTAGTGTTCTCTTTATATGCCATTAAAGTCGACAGGCCTAACGTAATGTGGTTGATAGTGTGAACTGGAACTTGTACAGAGTTCACTCCTTGGTGGTTTGTTGAGCAACTTGCTCCTTGTCCTAGGCATGGCCTTTATTGGTGAGTTCTGCTTGAGCTCACTTGTAGATTCGTCAATTGACTGTCTTGCCTAGTCGGCGGATACCGTTTCCATCAGCAAGAGTTCCAGCCTATGGTCGCTCAGCTCAACTCTTCACTGTTAATAGTTTCGGTCATCTCTCTCATTGTGCCCGTTGCTTTCGTATGTCTAGGTAGTGACTGTCTTTCTTTCCTTGTCTGATCATGATTTCCTAGCATGTGTACCTGGAGGATCATTTTGATAATGGCCGGGAGCTACCCGTCATGCTAGAGCTCAGTCGTGGTGGTTCGATTATCCTGATCTTCATGTGAGTCTTAGCAATTTACAAGTTTAAGAGAGAGGAAGCTAACGTTCTTGGATAGATACTTCGCATACGTACGTTATTATATCGCTCGAAGTTTCAGTGATTTGCCACCTCACCTCCGATGCTTAGCTCTACTTCCAATTCTATTCGCACAATCACCTCTTCTTGGAAGTTGATACCTGCTCGTCGATCTCCTCTCGTTCTTCGACGAAATCAGACGTCGAGTCGTCCACTGTTCGCAGATCCTCTGAAACTATGTCGCTTCCTTCGACGACCTCCAGTGACTCGAGTGATTCGGACGATTTCCACACTGTTAAACTAAACACAATCTCGGCCCTTGGATTGGTTTTGGCGTCGACCGGATTGGCTTACCTTACTGCCGAGAACCTGGTAGACTCGTTGCACGGACTTCTAGAAGCACACCCCAATGTGTCGAAAGAATGGATCACATTGATCATCATCCCCGTCATTAGCAATGCCGCGGAACACGTTACTGCTGTCATGGTGGCTAGCAAGGGCAAGTTTGATTTAGCGATGTCGGTTGCGGTTGGAAGTTGTATCCAGATCGCACTGTTTGTGATACCGGTTTTGATCTTGGTTGCTTGGGGTATGGGAAAGCCACTGACGCTGTTGTTCGATCCTCTTGAGACAGTAGTATGTTGATTGTTCTTGTCCTCGGTGAGGGAGATTTGCTGATTTGCTGTGGCTCCAAGGTGCTGTTTTTCTCTGTACTGCTTGTCAAATTCTCCGTCGAAGATGGCAAGTCACACTGGATGTCTGGTCTGGCATTGGTCTGTGAGTTGCCTTGGTACCCCTTTGATCTGTTCGATACATGGTTAACGCTTTTTCTAAGCGGTTTACATCCTCATTGCTCTTTCGTTCTGGCACTTCCCAGAGACCCATCGGATATTGCAGGGGTCTCCGATCATCTGTGCCTGAGGCGAGGGTAAGTAGGCTATGGTATTGATAACTCACGGTTATGAATGAAGAAGGCTGCTGTGGAGCGAGTCGAAAGGAAGCCGTTTACATATATGATGTTCTGACAAATTTCAATGAAAGTGATGACGTTGGCTTCAAGTCACTTGTTCTTCGGAGGAGATCCGTATCAAGGGATGAAGTGAAGACTCGAGGTGTACTTGTACTTATTTCGTCTTTTCCAATGAACACGTTCTGTTCCTATCAATACCTCGGTATTAATTTCGCTTTCACACCAGCGAATTACAGTACTTATGAGTATACTGTGATTGACGCTGTGTCTAGCAGGAGCCTGATTTAGTTAGGTGTAGTAGCGTCCTACTAGTGCGGCGCAAGAACATTGTTTACATTTGGGACTGGCGATCCCCATGTGGTTTCTTTTTGCAGTTTGACGGAAGCAGGGTCAGCGGAGAACTGTCAGCTGGTCTGGACGTGCTGATACGGGGTTTCATTTTGACCTTGACCAGCTACTCACATGTTCTTGTTTTGCACCGCTTGTTGATGTGTTTTGGACGATGCAGAGCTGGGGGGGGACAACGGGGACAGACACAGACACGCCGAATCCGAGCCCCGACGGTCCCGCGAGAAGATCCAACCAGGATCCAACACCTCCCTATGCCATCAGAATTCAGATACGCTGATGACGGTGCCGAAAATATCAGGACTTTTTTCCCATGGAGCACGGCAAAGGATTTGCGCCATTTGAACATACGCTTGTGCACAGTGCAAGGGACACGTAAAGGTGAAGTTTTTTGCAAGGTTTCGCAGGGGGAGGTCTGGGGGGTGGGGATGAAAAAAGGAGGTTATCTATATAGGTTTCCAAAGAAACAGCGAGTCGTGCGTGAATATGATAAAATTAGTCCCGCGTAACGTAGCTGGGGATCAGAAGCAGAAAAAAAGACTTTCTGGCAGAACATGGCACTGTCCAGACCGGCTAAGATTTGAATTGGCGGTGAACGGAGAGTGAGGTGAATATGTTGTTGGTTGTTAGTCAACTAAGGGATTAGGTGGAAGCTACCGAAGGGACGGGTCAGGATAACCAAAAAAGATGTCTCTTTGTGGAGAGCTTCTAACTACTTGAGAGACATGACCTGGCGCTTATTCGATTTCCTTTAAGTATTAGCTGCATCTCTTTCACGTCGGTTCCCCTGATCCATCCCCTCCTCCGTCTTCTCCCCCCAACTCCTATCCGTTCCTTCTCTCATTCTCCTGCGCTACCACCCCAAATATGCCGTCTGCACCAGTCGTCGTCGCCTCTGCCAGTCTTCTCCTCGCGACTTTCATTTGGCTCCGAAAGTCTAAAGCTTCAAAGACATCACTTCCTCCTGGCCCGAAACCCGTCCCGCTATTGGGCAATGTCAGAGACCTCACCGCAAAGGAGCTCTGGCTCCCAGCGCACAAGTGGGCAAAACAGTACGGTGAGTTTCTTTGGCCAACCAGAGCGTCATTTCGCCGTATATATAGACTATGCTAATTTGACTTGCCAACTCGACCTTCCCGTAACCCCTAACGTACGCGCGCATATCGTCTTTGACAGGCGACGTTGTGTACCTTCATGTGCTCGGCCAAGGCCTCGTCTTCCTCAACAGTCCCGAGGCCGTATTCGATCTACTTGACAAGCGTGGCGCGATTTATTCGGATAAGCCCCAGCTGGTCATGACGGGTGAGCTGTAAGTCTGCTGTCAATGTCTTTCATTCTTCTCCTTGCGAGTTTGCCTCCTATATGCACGTGGATTATTGACCCGCTTTCCCCGTAGGTGTGGATGCAAGAATATGGTATGTGTACCGTTGTTCGGGTTTCGTCCCCCCTACTTCCCCACGCCGGATCGGGATGGCGTGGATGACTTACGGGGGATTGTGGCCCTTACTCCCGTTTGTGTATGCAGTTGACGCTCATTACTCTTGCTTGGCGTCCGCGCGTCTCTGCAGGTGGCGTTCACGACTTATGGCGATCAGTCAAAGCGTCAAAGAAGGTTGATGCACAAGGCTTTTGGAATCCAAGCGATTCCTGCGTACTACCCGTTGCTACAGACAGAAACTCTTGAATTCCTCCGGCGCTTGGTTGCAGATCCCTCGAAGTATGAAAGTCATACAAGACGATATGCCGGTGGCTTGACCCTTTCCGTGGTTTATGGCTACGAGGTCAAGTCGAATGAGGATGAATTCTTGCAGCTTGCAGAAGAGTGTGTGGATCTGTTGGCGAATCACATTGCTTCGGGAGGTGGAATTTGGCCCGTGGATATCATCCCTGCGTTGCAGTACTTGCCGAACTGGGCACCTGGGGCCGGGTTCAAGCGCAAGGCTGCAAAATGGAAGGCCAAGATGGAGGAGTTCGTAGAGAAGCCGTACGAATTCGTGAAGAACAGCATGGTGTGTCCCTGTTCGGTGTTCGAATCCAAGTATGCTTCTTACTCGGTGCACCACAGAGAACTGGCGACTACAAACCGTCGTTCTGCTCGACTCTTCTGGAGGATGAAAAGGCGAAGGCCACCGAACATTTCGAGTTTGATCTCAAGTGGACTGCTAATTCCATGTATTCTGCAAGTGGTGACACAGTACGTGGTTTTCCTATCTGCCAGTTGAACTGTAAAGCCTTACAAAAGATATTCTTAGACTATTACGGCTGTATGCCAGTTCCTGATGGCCATGCTACTCCACCCCGAGGCTCTTATGAAAGCCCAGAAGGAGATCGATAGTGTCGTCGGGACGGACAGACTGCCGACAATTACCGACCGTGCCTCTCTGCCCTATGGTGAGCGGTCTCCTGCACTTGGCGGTTCAACACGCTAAACGGAAATATCCAGTCCAAGCAATCGTAAATGAAACGCTCCGCTGGGGTGTTCCCGTTCCTTTGAGCAAGTCATCCCACCAGAAACAGGTTTTGCAACGCAACTGACCAATCTTCAAGATCTACCCCACAGGCTGATGGAAGATGACGTTTATCAAGGCATGCATATTCCCAAAGGATCACTGGTGAGTTATTCGGGTTAGGCGTCAGAAGCCCCTAAGGCCTAATGTGTTTTCTCGCCTCCGATGATAACGCAGGTATTCGGAAACATCTGGTTAGTTGTGGCGATTCCTAGTGGATTCGCGTTCTAACAATGAATATTGCGTAGGGCCATCATGCATGATGAGAAGCTATATCCCAATCCCGATGAGTTCAAACCGGAGAGATTTATGGAAGACGCTGATGAGGAGACCATGAAGAAGAGGGATCCGAAGAACTATGTTTTCGGGTTTGGCAGGAGGTTCGTAGGACGCCCAAGGCAACGCGAGCAGTACTGATACGTCCTCCCCTTATCTAGACGCTGCCCTGGAGCGAACCTCGTGGATTCATCTGTGTGGTTGCTCATTGCTAACATAATTGCGACCATGAACATCAGCAAGGCCGTGGATGAGAAGGGGAAAACGATCGAGCCCGAGTTCGTTTTCGATAATTTCATCTTCAGGTGAGCTCTTTGTGTTTGCCTGTGATGTGCCTACTGACGTCCTCCCTCAGAATGCCCAATCCTTTCAAGTGTGACATCAGACCTCGCTCGGAGAAGGCACTGAAATTGATTAGCCAGTCTGAATTTGCGTTCTGAAGTCATGGACACCTTGCAATCTTTTGGATAACCACCAACTACTACGGAACATATTCCGAGTCCTCCACACTCCTTTCCCCGATAGGTTAATTATAGTTGTATTCTTACTTCTTTTTTCCCCACCAAGAGTAGCATCATTCATTCAAAACTTCAATCTTCCAACGTCTTGCTTCCCTTTTCCCCACTAAGAGTAGTATCGTTCATTTAAAACTTCAATCTCCCAACGTCTTGCTTCCCTTTTCCCCACCAAGAGTAGTATCGTTCATTCAAAACTTCAATCTCCCAATGTCTTTCTTCCCTTTTTCCTATCTCTATTCAGTTTCTGCATTCTTGTGTTACAGGCAGAACGCAGGGCTTCCAAGGTTTCGTTATCAATTCTTAGTGATTCAATATTTAGCTTATGTCTTGATTCAGGATAATCCGTGACAGTAGCACGGATGGATTCGGTTTTACGGCATGATCATCTCACAACACCTCTTTACTCCCGAAGGGGGATAATACCAACAACAGATGCCCCTTGTAGAAAACTAGGGAGGACGAGACAGAAAGAAAAGTCTATAGGAAGGTCTACAGGCATATATGTGTCAATGAGACCGCGGTCATGAAGATTGAGGCGTTGAAACGTTGGGGTGTTCAACGTAGCATGAAAATTTCCTTCCTTGTGTGTTCAAGAGACACTAAATATATCCGGGACGGATTCCTTGGTATGGAAGCCTTAGAAAACAGAGAAACGAGGTGATTGACCAGTCAGCCTGTTCAGGCTGTCTGACGTGCAAGATGGTGCGACTTGAGGTAATAAGACAAGAACCCGAGCATGCTTAGAGCTCTACTTGATTGGAGCTGCGAACCCACTTTGCGACTTGATATTTCGGCCTGAGCGCTGAGCGCCTGGTTACACACACATGTGTCACA
The DNA here is from genome assembly GCA_018524945.1 of Podaxis sp. C-F-92630. NCBI lineage: Eukaryota > Fungi > Basidiomycota > Agaricomycetes > Agaricales > Agaricaceae > Podaxis > Podaxis sp. C-F-92630. The sequence goes on from JAEUWS010001025.1 coordinate 23,200, forward strand.
TGGGTTAATAATACCGCTAATGTTGTGAGGGAACTGCGGGCCCGAGGGTATATCGTTTTATGTGGGTCATTTGGAATACGATAAAAAGGTACGTGATGGCGAAGTTTGCTGTGGGAAGTCGGTATTTGTTATGAGCTCGGCAGTCGTGTGTGTGGTAGTTTCGTAAGGCGCTGATGGGAGAAGATGAAATAGATTTGGTAGAAGGTCGAGTGGTGTGGCAACGAGCAACAGGTCATGATGCGTGGAGAATGGGAGGACTGTAGGTCGGCTTTGAGGAAGATTAATACATATTCGGCGGGACGGGTTGTTTCGAATAAGGCTTCTGTCCCACGTGAATTTGTGTTGCATATATATATAAACCGTGGATGTGAGCTTTCAATTCTGGGAAACAGAGGTTATTGCGGTTTTATTGGTGGTAAGTGACCAGTGGTGGGCGAATCAGAAGATCTGCCGGACTACCACTGCTGGTTTTGTGGCAACTATCGTTGTTTGCCTTTTGTTCTGCTCCACTTTTGCCCGCACGCCCACATGGAAGATGGTGTCTCTGAGATGTGAGAAAATTTTCAAAGAGGAGAATGGAGCGTAGGCTTATACGGCTGCAGTGGTGGATCGTCATCGATATTCATCGTTGAAGCGTTTGATTCATCATCATCGTCATCATCATCTTGCAATCATCTACACACAAAATTAAGTACAGGTTTGTAAGAAGATGCTAGAAGGAGTGCTGGCGACCGAAGTCCGGGAAAATTTTACTTGATGCCTGAAGCTCATAATAGGGTTATGTTACTAAGTATCTTATTTCACCGAAGTTTAGCAAGCTTTTTGGGTTCGAGAGTTCATGACATAAGTAAGCAGGGTTAGCTGGGGAAGCTTGACATATCAAGGGTCGCAAGGTGGTCAGCGCGATCAACTGTAGATTCTGCCTTGAGAGACGAAGGCCCAGTCGAAGCCAGTGCAGTGCGTGAATGGATGTAAAACACATCGTTGCCACAAGCAGTCTTTAATGTTATTCTGGGGGTGAGCCATGTGCACCATGATTCCGAAATAGCCCAGAAAATCGAGGCCGGATGGCATGTCGCCAGTTCATGGTTCCAGCTCCGTCTTGGGACCGAAGATATACGCTCTAGAAGCACTATTACGTGTGCCGGTAGAGGCGCGGAGAAGTCGGTGGTTTTTGTGGTTTTGCCTCTTTAGTTTCGGTTTTCCCCGGTGAACTGGTCTCGTGTTCTCTTCCCAGAGGTCACCATAGGTCACCATTCACGGTCCGGTAAGCACTTACCCCTGAGCAAGGTCTAACAAGTCCGAGACATGAGGGGACTCGATTTTAGAGCTCATCATGCAGCAAGGTTACAAGTTTGAGCCGTAATTAAGGCTTCATTCCAGGACGCTTGCCAGTATAATTGAGAAACTTTCGCAGGGTAGCCAGCGGACCTCGACAAATAGGTGCAGAAGCGTTCAGCCGGTCAAGCACAAGCATGCCTGTGGCGCTTTTGTTCGGGCTTTCAGGTGAGTAATGAAGCCAAAGGAATGAGGGCGAGTGTAGACATGATAGGTGATATCTGATGGTCTGCATTTGCAAGTTGTCGTTTCGAGTGATGTTGCGAGAGATCTAAACAGATTTTCCTGTCAGTTCTGACGAGGATATGTAGTTGCGAATGGTGTTCAGTCTTGTAATCGAGCGTTATAGCCTTGTAGTGGTTTATTTGGGTGGAATCTGATACTAGATAGGGATGGAGTGAGGCAAACCGAAATCGGCCTCGGTTACTGGTCCACGATAACGTAGTCCCAAAGCCTAGAAATAAGGGGCGGAATGCAGGGCTTCCGAGCACGCTCCAGTTTATTCACTGGGTTTCCGTACACAAGTCTCGCCACTGGGAAAGCTAGATGTCATCCGGTGGTAGACAAAAAGGAAAAGTGCAGGCCCCGAGTCCGGCCCCAGCCGCGACCGAGAGTATTACCTTGTATGGTCTCCTAATTTCCACATCTGAATTTGGGACCCAAGCCAACACGACAACCGGCCGCCTTCTGTCAAGCGAGTGTAGATAAACCGGGGCTACATTATAAATGTGACCACCTCCTTGTTACCAGAATTGAGGTTCGATACCTACCTTTGGTGGCTTCCTGCCCAGGAAAGTTTACGCCATCAACAAGATTTGGAGCACATCATTCGGGATCTTGTTATTATGCCCACTCGCACATCGACGATCGAAGCAAACGGCAGAAACAGGGAAGATCAGAATGTGAAAAAGAGTGCCCTGTTTGATGACAAGACTTCTCTCAGCCTAGGAACGCTAGCGGCTGTGTCCATGTGGCTGAGATTCCCCCGCTCCATGTCTTTTGTGGTTGGTACTTAAACATCCGAGCCTCCGTTGGTCATATCACCGTTTCCCCGTTACTTGGCTGCCTCTCTGCCAAATACCCGAACTGGCTCTCCCTGAGGCCTGCTACTACCTGATACCTTCGTAGTGATACCTGGTGAGGTCGTGGATCCAAGATGGCGTTAAATCTAGCGGACATAAAATTTGACAACACCCTGGGGGCATTGCTTGTGGGGGGTCTGGCTGCAACAGCGTGCGTAGTTATGTCATACCTCGCTTGCCCTCCGTCCCACGATGAGCGTTTTCACAGGCTTTATGGTGTGACCTGCGTGCAGACATACAATTATTTCATCGGAGGATCTAAGGACACTATTTGGTTCAAATGGATGGTGAGCGCATCTCAAGCAACCCACACGGACTCACCTGACGGATGTGGTATCTTGACTCTGCTGCTGGGATATATAGATTGCGTTCCTTTGGTATGTGAGGAGGGTATGTAATCGTGTTCGTTCGTCACTTAACACTCTCAATAGGGCCCTCGATACGTTCGACGTTGTTCTCAACGGCCACTTCCTATATTTCTACATGGTAACAAACTATCTGAAACCCACTGCTCTGCTGGTGGTGGTGTGGAGTGTTATTGTGAGTTTGTCTGGCCGAGTATATCGAACTTGCTTGCTCAGGCTTCATTCCTCAGACCCATGTTGCAGCCACTGTAAGTTCCAAAGGTACCGGTTCAGGTGCTATTCAAGTTTAACTATGAACAAGTCCGTCTCCAACTTCATCATTCGGACTATGTTCGCTCACCGAGTGTGGTTATGTGAGCGTACTTTCGCCAACAGGGCTTCTCGTCGCTGATATAATACTGGGTAGTGAGTGAAAGGAACGTGTGGCTTACTGGGCTTATTGTGAGCTCCTCGTCTTGCTTTCTTGACATCCTACTGAGCTTAATCTAGATGGGCGTATCAACAACTGATCTAGGTCTGTTTCATTTCCGTCGCCACGCAAAAATATCACAGCTCATGTAATCCATACATGCAGTCGTCGGCCTCAGTAAGTGGGAATAAGAATACTGCACATCACTGAGCTTACCGACGCTGCGTTCGATTGAAGTCATCACGGTGAAGGCGTTCCAAAATACTAACTTTATGGATCTCCAGGCACTGTCGGTATGTCTGACAGGAAACCTTTTTCTTGTCAGCTGGGCGCTGATAGACTGCTTCTAGTCCTTGTTCTATGTCAACTTCGCGGCTGGAACAGGATCCGATCTCCTCGTCGCTCTTTCACTCTGCTACTATCTTTGGAAATCTCGAACGGGGTTTCAACGTACCGATTCACTTATCCGATCCCTTTTGGCTTATACAGTCAATACTGGTCTCCTCGTTGCGTAGGTTTCTGTTCTCGATCTCTACTTCTTGATTGTTTACCAAACCTTGGAATAGTATCGATGCGGCTGCGGGTATGATCACCTACGCTGTGATGCCCCACAATTTCATCTTCCTTGGTAAGTTGTCCTTCGGCATCCCTGTGTATTTCATGGAGTCCAGAAGCTCACACATCTGCCAGGGTTTTACTTGTTACTCAGCAAACGTAAGACGATCTTAGGTTTTCTCCAACCATCGAACCCTGACCAAGGCCATCCTTCTCACAGTCTATCTCAACTCGTACCTCGCTGCGTGAGCCATCCTTGTGGTCATTATAACACGAGTCTAGTGTTGATCTTGCTTTTGATACATAGCCTCAATGCACGCGAAGGCCTGCGTAAAAGCATGGACGAGCCAGTCTCCATTCATCTATCTCAACTCTCCCCCAACAACTCAAGGAGATATCACGGTCCCGAGTTTGCACGGCCAAGCCAGAGTGTTCAGCCCGAGAAGGTGCGTTTAAGATGGCTTCCCAGATGTAGTGTTGGCCAAATCAATTGACGAATCTCCTGGGTACAGAGTCGATCTGAACACCTGGGTATTTCTATCTCCACCCTCGTCGACACAAAAGTGGACCATGAGACAAGTGGTAGGGCAGTCTGATGTCGGGCTCGCCTCATTTGGCTTTTCTTCGGACCATGTAGTCGATGCTGTCTGTCTGTTTCTCTAACGTCGCATTTCATCATTCCTTATCAAGTTCGTATCAGTATCATCGATGTGTCTATAGATCTTCAATTTTTGGTGCCTATACCTCTAGCATATCAAGGCCCTGCACCTCCTCTCCTTTATTCACGCTCGTTCATTCAAACTCGCTTTCTCATCTTGATGTATATTATTGGTGGAATTTCGACTACGCTACCGGTTCTAGAAGTTTCAGTAGCAAAAATATAACTGGTTTTCTCGGATAGTATCCATGATTCTGAAATGCGTTGTGGGATTGATATAGTTATGTTGCGTCGCAAGGAATAGCCTGGAAGTTGCATTCGGTGGATATAGTGGAAGTGGGTTATAACTAGAAGTGTCGACTTCGTCTCCAACAACCCTTGCTTGGCAGCCCTTTGCGGCCCGCAGGAGCTTTGCCGGTGTTTCACGCATTTTTGGAGCGGGACGAGAAGTAAAAATATTTTGTTAAAGCGAAGGGAACTAGTAGAAGGTAAAGGTACCAAACTCAAGGGTCGCATTGTGGAGGTGAGGAAACGAGCAGTGTAGGTAAGATAAGATTGTTTGTATTTATGTACACGATGAGTCGAAAACTGGGTCCTATTATGGGGGTGCAGAAACCCTTGCCAAGCAGGGGAATTAGCGCGGGTACACCTTGAGGGCAGGTCCCTGCCCCTAAAGCTTGAGTGGCAGCCGGCATCTTCCTTTACCCAGTTCCACTATCTCCGTCTCACTATCTCATCCATGCCCTCCCATGTCGTTGCCTCATCACCACAAGCTCTTGGTAGCCAAATTCTCCTTCGTCGCCAGTGCTTAGTCTTGTATACATAGTCTAATTGGATCCCGCTTCATCCAAGCACTGTGCTATCTTGCGCGCCCCTGCCTCGAGCTAGCTTGCCGTGCAGGACATTCAGTGCCATCACTGTCATAGGATCTCCGGAGGCAAAATTGCCTCGAGGTAGTGCTTTTACTTTTATCCCTTTCCTGCCCATCCACCAAATCCCTATCGCTACCAGTGCATAGTTTTATGCACGCAGTCTAATCGGCCATCCCCTTTAGATGTCCACTCTCTGGATGTCTAAAACTACTTCCTCGACTGACTTCCTCGGTCGGGGCCTTCTCCGTCATTGAACTATGCCATCCGTATGGTTTTTTGACAATATCAAACTCGAGGGAACAAATCTTCTCTTGGGTTCGGGCCTGATGTAGACACACATCGGGTCCGTAATATATGGCCTAGATTTCACTCGGTATGCGAGGGGTTTTGGTGCGAGTAGTGACTTTTTGGCAGCCCTGCCACAAACGTGTATTTTGGCTCTTCACCTGCTTATGTTTAAACGGCTGATTATTAGATGACTGGTGTCAACTGCTCCTGATATCAGGCGCATCCGAAGGAGGATGCGGTGTTTTGTGGACGTGAGTATACCATTTTGGGTTTTGGAATCCTCTGGGAGGGTGATCGATCTCTAAAACCGGGACCCTATAGTTGCAGGTGCTCGTCGGGATAATGCTTGGCATGTTTTCGGACATATACTTCTCTTGGGTAGATTACACCAATGATGATAGATCTTATCTATTCGTCGTGTACAGTGGTCTCGTCAGTGATATGTGACTTTCGTCTTTGGCCGGAGGTGAATTCTATCATGGAGTGGGCTATAATTACTTAGCACGTGTACACCTTGAGGGCAGGTCCTTGCCCCTAACGTCTGAATGCCAGCTGGCATCTTCCTTTAACCAGTTCCACTATCTTCGTCTCATCCATGCCCGTCCATGTCGTTGCCTCATCACGACAACCTCTTGGTAACCAAATCTTCCTTCGTCGCCAGTGCGTAGTCCTATATACATAATCCGATCGGATCCTGCTTCATCCACACACTGTGCTATCTTGCCTATCTTGTGCGCGCCTGCTTCGAACTGGTTTGTCGTGCAGATCATTCAATGCACCAATGCCATAGGATCTGCAGAGGCGAACGCCTCGAGGTAGTGCTTTCATTCTTCTCCCTTTCCTACTTGTCCACCAAATCCCTATCGCTACCAGTGCATAGTTTTATGCATACAGTCTAATCGGCCGCCCCACTCCTCCATGCTCTGCACTTTCTCAAGCCGCGTATGCCGTTTTGAGTTAGCGCACCATGGAACTTACAATCAATGGAGCATATCTGTTGGTTGTGTATTTAGATGTTCATTTTTTGGACGTCTAAAGGAAACTTCCTCGACTAGACTTATCGTCGGTCGTGGTTGCTCGCTGTCATTGAACTGTGCCGTTGGTATGGTTTCTTTGACGATAGCGGACTTGAGGGACAAAGTTCTCTCTTGTCGAGAACCTGGTGGATAGTTCCACGGGCTTCTTAATTGGCTTAGATTTCACTCGGTACGTGAGGGGATTTAGTGTGAATAGGAACTTTTCGGTAACCCAATTCATTACCGTGTTTGGCTCCTTTCCCTTCTGTTTACCTTATTGTTTTTGTATGATTATTAGATGATGGGTGCCAGCTGCTCCTGGCGTGGGGCAAATTCATTGAGCACGGTGCTTTGTGGATGCAAGTCTGGGAGGGTGAGCAATCTCTAAAACTCCTAATTTATGCGCAGGTGCTCGTCGGGATAGTCATTGCCTTTGATACATGTCTTTGAACATATGCTTCTCTTGGATAGAGTACACCAATGATGATAGATTTTATCTATTTGTCGTGAACAGTCGAGGTCTCGTCGATGAATATGTGACTTTCGTGGCCGGAGGCGAAGTTGGAATTTCTATCATTCGGGTCGAGAAGGGTCCAATAGTACAGGGATATGAAATAGTCTGATTCCGTCGACATTTAAAATCTATCAGGCGGTACGGCTCCGATTGTCAGGTAAGCACTTTAGCTTCAGGCTACACAGCGAGAGTGCTTCTAAGTGGTTATGTAGTAGCTACAACAGCAGAGATCCGAATAGATGCGACCTCTTTACTCACTCGACTGTATTCGCCGATTCTAGGAGCGGAGAATAACAGGAGAAAGCAGTCGGAGGAGAGTGAGGAAAGAAGCAGAAGATTGTGGCGAGCACATGGTACAACCCATTAGTGAATAGAGGCAGTCACAAGCGGTTTTCGGCGGCGTCCCGTACGCCTATCGCACGGCTTAACATGGGGCGTTGATATGCAATAATGTGGCAATTCGTCGGTCACACGAAAAATGACATACTCCAAGACTCCAACGAGGTCGGAACAACAGTAAGGATTCCCAGGCAATCAGAGAAGCGCACGCGCGAGACGCGTTTTATGAATGATCAATTCTCGAGACATGCACCCCCAATGGACTCAAATCACCCTCGCTTCTTAACCGGTGTCTTCTGGAACGAAATGGTATCATGGACCTTCCTAATCAAAGCTGTTGGTGCCGAAGCGTGATCATGTAAAACCGTGACTTTCCTTTTCCTTCTGCAGGTGGAGTCGGGCAGCCTAGGGTGCCGCTTTTGTGTCATTCGGGTGTGGCATGGTTGCCGATAGTTGGGGTTATTGGGGGGCATCTTGGTGCTAGTAGTACGATATTAACATCATTTAATCTTTTCCTACCGTCTGTTTCTCTCCCCCGCCCCAATCGCCGCTGCTGGTACTGTGGAGCGCACTGGAGGCTGGCCACTTACAACAGCCTTCGTCATATTCCACGTTCAGCACTTATCTTCCGTTCTCTTCGCTAATCGGGTACCTGGTACTCAGAACCTCCCGTTCTTCCCGCAATCCTCCTCTGGGATTCCTTTACAACACGTTCAGTTCATAAGGGTGGACATTTTATAGTAACAACCTTTCTCCACCCCCACACTCCGATCGCTTTCGTTAGACCTCGACTGCGTCCCGACTCCCCACATTCGATCACCTCCGATTGTCGATCGCTAGGGACCCTACCGACTATATACAGACGCATACATCCAGCGCAGCAGTCTCGGGAAGATGCATTCCCCGCATTCATTTGCACTTATCGTGACGCTACTCGGAATCTCGTCTTTCACTTCCGCATCGCCTGCGCGCTCTACATCGTCCTCATCTTCATCTTTGGCATCAGCCGCTTATGATACCACTGCCCATGCAGGCACACACCGCGATTATCATATACCCTCCGACAATAATGCCATAATATTTCCTAATGCCGACTTTAAGGCTGGGTGCGGCTTCGTAGTTCGTGGTCGGACATATGATATCTGCC
>JAEUWS010001026.1:0-31773 GCA_018524945.1 Podaxis sp. C-F-92630
TATGCATACATTGCACAGATACCAAGTCCAGAAGGCAAGATCCGCACACGTTGAGATTTCTCCGCCGATAGAGTGGTTACCACGAGGATAGCTGCAGCAGAAGTCGACCGAATCAGCAACAAGAGGCGCCGAGTCCATCAGAACGAATCAGACGGCCCAACCAGAGCATCCTTCATGCGGGCATAGAAGCCGTGTTTTTACAACAATCAATTAGTTGTATAATTATGGGGCGCTGATACGTTGAAGCTTTGAAGCTTCAAGGTCGCAAGAAGAGTGATTGTTGATCGTGGGAATCTCCTCTTGAGGCGCCAAAATTCTGCGAACATTTGTGGAAAGGCTCTTGACGCTACCACTTATACTTGAAGTCCACCCGCCACTACACCAACGCTGGCCGTACCGGCTGGTCTGGGCTCAACGATGAATGCGACACACATAGCAGATGACGACGCAACTTCTCCTCCAGAATACACAGACGATCCCGTCACCGAAATTTCCGAGGTCTCAACGCCTGTAACTTTCTCTGCAGATGCCTCACCGTTATTGTCAGAACAACCTTTGCCATCGGATCCTACGGCAACTACACAGAAGAAGAAAAAGAAGAAGAAATCCAAGAAGTCGGCGAAGGCCAAGGAGGCCGCTGCCTCCAAGTCACGATCTCAAGACGTAGACTGCGACTCTGAGGATCGTCCTCAGGTTCTCTGCATTAGCAGGAACAAGCATTGGCGATACATCAGCTCTTACCATGTTCGTGTAATGCGTCAGAGTCACTGTTGCCCGTCGCTCAATATCTCTTAGGGACCCTGGCTCCAGCTTCCTGTCGAGCTCTTGGAATCCCTTCTCCTCCTTAACTTGGATCCAGCCATGTACGCCGCCTCTGCCTCTCGTTCTTCCCATTCTATTCCTACATCTCCCATCAGCCCATCTGCCAGACTTCGTTCCTTCCCCAATCTCGACGACTACTCGCCTCCTGAATCCCCTCATGCTCTCATGTCCTCCATCGCCACTTCCCCTACCACCGGAAAACCCGCCCCGCCACCAATTGACCCAGGAGTACTACGATCTGTAACGACTATACGGAGACTAATAGACGAGGCCACAGAATTATCTGTCCGTGCATCGTCCGGTTTATCTGCCATCGAATTGGGGTCTATACGAAGTGCTTCCTCCTATAATGGAGGCCCGTGGGCTACTGCACAATCTCTAGGACTTAATCCGCTTGGAACGAGTAACGGGGGAGGGAGGAACGTCAATATGTCTGCAAATCGGGTGCATAGATTGCGGGCCCTTGCAGTACAGAAGTTGGCACAAGCATACAAGACGGACGAGATAGCGTCTAGTGTAATGGTTATGCAAGGGGGGAGTGTATTCGATGATATAGCGGAACGTGTGCTCAAACACGGTGGGTCGAAGCAGTTCATCTTATCTTCGCGTTTTAAGAAATCGTGAACAGACCCAAACGACGCCGATGCGAAATATGTACATTTCTTCCATGAGAAGATACCATCTAGGTATGCAATCAGTCGCTTTTACATATGTTCACATGTCAACCGATTCCTAGTCATAGGCAATTGGCGGAATCTACGACCACGAGAGTCCTGGATGAACTAATAGCTGCTTATCCACACCAACTTGAATACTACCGAACGAGGGGGATCGTGCACTGTTTTCGCGAGGAATTCACGCAAGCAGCCAAGGACTTCACGTTCGCACTCAAAGAAGCCCGGGCTCAACGCAGAGCCAAGATGGTACATCACAGTGCCCTGGCGGAAACGCGAAACTCTAAGTCAAAGAAACGAAAAGGCACGGGCAGTGGACACGCACACACTAATGGCCAGGCACCTTCGGACGGCACTTCAGTCCCTGAGGGGATGGTTGAAGGACCCGATGGAGAATTACTTCCCCTACACCCTTCCATGCTACCTGATGCACCGGAACCTATCGAAACGCAACTCCTTTTCCTCCGTGGTGCTGCCTACCTGCAACACGCGGTCCATCTCATCGAAAGTGCTATAATTAGCCTGGAAGGAGTGCAAAAGCCCACCTCAGTAGACGGAGCTGACCTCCGTCTCTGTTGCCTCGACAGTGGCCGTTACGGTGGTGTCGAAATTGGTAATCCAGATGGTCCATTGGGAAGCCGCGCAGGCGCTAAAGTGAAGGCTTACCGCGAAGTACTCGCGGCAAAACCGTTCCGAGACCAGATCAATAGCTTGTTGAAGAAGAGTATCCGCGACCACGAGAAATTCCTTTCCCATTTTGACGGTGGCGACCCTACTGTAGCACTGCCCGAAGGCGATATCGCAGCTCAAGTCGAGTATGCTTTCTTACTCTCCGAATCCATCCGTCCGGGAAACCACAACAACCCCCCGCCTCCCAACCTGTCCGAGACACCCCCTACATTAACGACCTACCACCCCCTCCTTGTTGAATCCCATTTCAGTGTGCTTATATGCTACCTCCTTCTGGCCGACTTTCCAAACCTCCTACCCCAGTTCGCCAAAACTGCCGTCCTCGTAGACGGAGTCGAGGGCTACCCAATCTTCCTCCCACCGCGCTCAATGGGCCAAGCTGAATTCATCGAAGTTCTCGAACGGCTCGCCACCGGATGGAAGAATGGTACCCAACCACACTCGCTCGTGAATAATCATCGAGGAAAAGCGAGACTCACGAACTCGGACATGCCAAAGCTTATTACACCTTCCGTCTCAAATTCATCGACAACCTCGACTGTTTCAACTTTTACTTTACCTCCTGCACCCCCTACGCCGGCATTGTTGGCGAATGCGATTGCTGGGATTGACTTGAATGCTTTCCCGCCTTCGACTTCGACTTCATCTCCTCTGACTCTGACTTCAGCGCCGACTGGATATATCACAGGTCCAAGCCCAGGTTCAGGTTCAACCTTTGTTGAAATGTCTGCTGAGCCTGGTTCCTCGTCATCTTCGACACTGCTCCGCCCTGACATGACGATTGTGACGGACCACCACTACGCAGCATCCACTTCTTCAACTTCAGTGTCTAGGAAAAACAGTACACACGGACTCAACACTCCTTCCTTACCTTCTCCATCGATACCCTCTTCTTTCCACCCATTTGGAGAATCTTCCAAGGATAAAGGGAGACAACCTGCTGAAGGCGATCAGGAATTTTATCGAGCTGACGCGAGTCGCGTTCTGGATTGTGCTCGGATCTTGCTCGCACCTGTCGTTAAACGTCAGAGAGAACGAGCGGAACAGGCAGTGGCCGAGAGGGCTGCTGGTATTAAGAAGAAAACATTGCCGATTAATATACCCTTGCATGGCCCCCGTGTAGAGATTATATTGGCCTGGCTTGGTGCTGTTCATCTGCCAGAACTTGAGGGGGCATGACATCGTGTGGACGAGCGATTAAGCTCCATGTTTAATGTTGTGGAAGTAATGCTTTATGTATGTGCTGTATGACCTTATCATGACGTATATGAAATCACTGTGTTCCACATAATCTGCTAGCCAAGGGTAGATTTTGTCCAAGCAGAAGATTATATATATCTATTTAAGATGTCCAGTAGTAACGAACGACAAGAGTTATATCCAGTAAGGTATCGAAAGTCGTAATCGTCCAGTATGCAGCATTCATGATGTAAAACAAAGGTCCCGAGATCGTCCTAAAAAACAGTTCCAAGTTGACCAACACGACACTTAGAAACGCTGGACAACACCAAAGGTACCAATCACTGCGCCAACAAAACCGACGACAAATGCATTCCAAACCCCCGGAGAGAAGCGGGGAGCATCACCGTTGAACGGAATATAGGTCGGTGTTGCCGCTGCCCCGCCCCCGTTGAAAGAACCACCAGTGCCACCACCCGTAAGATTAGAACCGTTGGGCTGGATGAAATAAATGAGCTTCAACAAAGACTTTAACCAAGATATCAACTTACTCCGATAGGACGCGAGTTGTCAGTGAAGGAGCAGGTATCAGAAGTACAGATACATTCGCCCTTGATCGGATCCCAGAACGGTGTTGAGCAATTGGCAGGAACTAGCAATAGCTCATCAATAGACTATGGAGCGCCAAGCACAAAGGTAACTTACGGCGGAAACGGGCATTTTGGCCATCAGGAACTTGCTGAGGAGGATTTGGGTCGTCAGGAGTAGGTTGAGTCTCGGGGCAACCATACTAGCGACAAAATTAGAGGATGAAACAAAAAGAAATAAGATTATTGAACATACGCAGGTGTAGAAAGGGAAGTCAGGGAAGGAGCAATGCGAGAGCAAACCGGCTTCATTTTCTGGCATGCCATTACAAATCTTGGCATCCACCTGAGGAGTCGTACACTTGAGCGAAGCAATCTGATCAAGTTGCGAGACAGGGACAGGGTTGCGGACCCAGTCAAGCAGTTGCTCGTTGGATACAATCCAAACTAAGAATGCGTTTAAACACTGTGCATAAGCTTAGTATGCAAAGGAACACACCATTCTGTTGCTCCTGCGCCCAATCCAAGAAAGCATTGATCATATCAATCGTAGAGTTTCTGACATCGACACCAGGATAGGTCCTCTGCGATCAGTGAGGTGAGTTTCTCGGAGTATACTGATGATTGTTAGGCATACCGAAACATGGATAGGGTGGGTGTAGAGGCCAATGGGCTGCCTGTTATTGTTGTAGTGAGCAGTGAAAGTGTCTTGCATGTACTCAAGCGTAGCGGTATCGTTCGGGTGCGATTCGCCGTTAGCGTTATCACTGTGCCAAGCTCAGTATACGAACCTGCATAAAATACGTCATATACTTACAGCCAAGGGTCCATAAGGTGAGGGCCATTAACTCCGAGCTTGTCAAAGAAGGCATACATAGGAATCTCCCAGAAACCGGGTAACTTGGGCTCTCCTTTACACGTTCCGGGAACCTCCAAACAGTTGTTCGCCATTCCATAATCAAGCGTATACGGCCAGAAAGCGTCAGTATCGGGATCAGTAACAGGAACAGAAGCAGCCGAGCTAGAGTCATAGAGGAATTTGGAATCGTAAAGGATTTGGAGAGTTTCACGGCTGTAGTTGAGGAAAGGAGCGCGGAAGCCCTTGAGCGCACTCATTGGGATGCCAGCCAAGGCGTTCAGGGCAATGAGATTTCCGTTGACCTCTTCAGCAGGAGGCGATCCGACGTGCGTCATGCTTCGGACATGTCAGCCAGCGAACATCCGCGATTAAGGGAAACACATACGTGTGATCGGCGATCTCGTTTCCTGCCACATACCAGTCTGGACGAAGTACACGAGGTTAGGGCAAAGGAGACGAGTAACAGACTAAAGCATACCTGTGACGAGAGTGTAGTTGGTGTAGTTGAGCGACGTGAAATAGGTCATCTTGGGTGTGCAACCATTGGGATTCTTGCGATGAGCCAAGAACTGGTTAACGGCATCAAGTGTGTACGATTGTACGGCGTCATCAGCAGTGAAAACGATGAACTGAGGGACCTCTGACTGTACATATGCGCTTGAGTCTGCAGTGTTCGCTGGCAAGGTAGCATATACGCACTGGGTCCAATCCTCCTGGCGGACTGGTGCTTGCGCACAAGCAATTGGGCAGCTGGCACTTGGACGCATCACACGAGTACCCAGCCGCGGACGCACTCGAGGTTGGACCAGAAATTCCACCATCTTGTGCTAAGGCAAGGAGGGGCGCCAAGGCGGCGACGAGGAGAGGTAACATTTTTCTCCGAGGAGTGTGTAGTGTGTGAATGGCGACCACGATAGGATGTAAAGGAGGGACCTGATCAACAACAGGTGGTTAGTAAGACGTCCCAACGACGGTAATGACGGAGGATGTCGTGGTAGGGAGGAAAGGAAAGGAAGTGTAGCTGCAGTGACAGAACAGGCCAGAGAAGTTGCCACAAAACAAGACCAGGCGTGGGTTGCCCGCCAGCCGTCAGGGTTGCTCTGCCGGAAAAGCCACCCCATCTTGCTGACTCAGCTTCGCACACATATCTTCCTCAAGAAACTTGCAAAAATAACCATCAACTCGTGCTACCGACGGCGAAACTGCGCCGCTATCAGTGGAGTTACTAGTCGGCATGTAGAAATTTTGCGTGTCAACTCAACGTCGTTTCGCCAACAGCAACATCCAAAACCTCCGTATTTCAGAGGAAGCTATGCCACCCACTGCCAAGCCAAGACGGAGTTCGATATTCATGAAAGTTCACGAAAGTGTCGAGATAGGTCGAGATCCGAAGGATCCTGATGGTTACAAAGCCGTGGTCGCCTTCTGTCCGCTCTCGAGAAGCTACAGTGATTTACGGTCACTTGACACACCAAAGTGAAACATTTTTTTCCTGGTTCAGTGACATTGTATCCTTCAGTGAAAATTATATGAGTGTATTAAAATCAATGTAATCTAAGTATCACCCAAGAATTACGGGTGCATTACAAACTTGTGTAGAGATATGCGCGTTATACTGCAGAGAGTCGAAAAGGTCCCTTGAGTGTCACTTGACACAGTGTGACATGGGCGTGACCCCAGCCAATCAATCAGTATGAAATCCACAGGCACTTGTTCCTTTGCAGGACTGAGCCTCTGAGTTGGCGCAACATATTCCTCCTGGGCCCATTCTCCGTTGATCCGACATGCTAAACTCCTCATTTGGATGTCAAACTGAGCTGCGATTGCATGAAGCCCCCTTGGCTTGTCCGAAATTTTGTGTTATTGTGTGTAGGCTTCTGCCGCCTCATTGAGGCTTTTATTGAGCTCGGAACGTGCTTTTTGCTTCTAATGATGTTGTGAAGGTGCCCGGCCAACTATCTGGATCAACTTAGCGGCATTTGGTAGAAAGAACGACTGATGAGAGCAATTGCAGGATCGGAGAAGTTGTGATGGAGAGCTCAGCTGTCACGCTGAACAGATTCTATTTTTTTCCAGGTCAGTTCAGCACGACTGCACCCCAGATCTCATTTATAGGTCGTTGAAGGGGTCTATTACATTCTCAGAGTAAAATAATGGATAGTACAGGAAAGATAGGATGGCAAAAGACCCGATTGATCAGACAAAAAGTTGATCATACCAATTTTAGATCAATTTCATACATGATTTGCCCCGATCTCGCCAGTTTCTGCGCCAAATAATTCAATTTCGGAAACTATGGTTGTCACATATTGCATCCATTTTTCAGGATTTTCTCAGGATTTTCGGGAATGTTACAGAGATGTGAGACTGGATTGTGTCAAGTGACACTCGTGTGTCAAGTGACCGTAAATCACTGTATTTCAAGACTTCCGGCCCGTTCGATCTGTTCGAGAGCCTCTTCGACGGCGATGATCCCCCGTTTGGTTAGCCCGGGATATTAATGGTGCATGCAAGACTTCCACAACAGAATAGAGCAGGTGATAATACACAGGTATACTAGGTATCAATCTAAACTTCCCAAGAGGCAGGTGACGATGCAGATGTGACTTTACTTTGGTCGATAGCGGTTCCGTTTTCTTTTCTTTGAAGTGTAGCTGTTCCCCTCTTGTTGACTAATTGACTCGCTGATACTCTTCTCCAAGGGCTTAGACTGAATGGGGAGTGGATTGTTGGGAAGATGAGACGGTCCGTATTGTACCGGTGGCCACACGAGGGGGCTCGATCGCAACACTGGGATATTACCAGCCCACGATGCTTTCCCCCTGTCTTCGCTAATTAGCACACCATGGGACCCAGCAAAGAAACCTGAATGTGCCAGCCGTTGTATATGCTTGCGGCACTCAATGAACTACGAAACCTTCTGAAACGATTCGGCATTCGCAGAGTAGGGGGCTGACCTTTTCATTCACAAAAACCAGCGCACCCAATATGTTCCAGGAAGATGCGGTAGAGCTCCCAATGACCTCATACGCTTGAGTAAATATGCGTCTGATCCTGTCGAAATTTCTAAGGGACAGTGCTCTCGTTATGTTACGTTCTTATCGTCATCCAGCTTTAATCACTTTCAAATTAGGAACGGGGAACTCCTTACCAGGATCGCAAGGGCATTGTATCACCAAACAGTTTCTCGAATCGCTCCCTATCCAATGAGCCTTGTCTTTGGATATAAGCCGTCCTTGCGACACAGAAATATACATATCCCGATATGGTACACCTCGCGAATAGTAGGCCAGGAAGTCATACAGAATAAAGCCCAGCGACCTCGTCCCGATAGGGTCGACGAGATACTCTTCCGAGAGACCATAGGGATTAACCTAGTATACATCGTCAACTGTGGATAAAGTAAGGACATTAAAAACCGCACCTGCAAAAAGAATATGCACATGCATATCACCGCAAAACTGCTAACCCCAGCCTTGGACGCATCATTCAAGCCACGCAGTGAAAGTGCCTTCTTCATCACAAGTACTAAGGGCCGTAGTGCTGGCATAGTCCTCAAACACTTCACAACAAATGCTCCCGTCTCAAGACCATTCGTGTTGTTGATCCCCACGTCGAACTTCAGCGATCCTATATGCCCATCAACTTTTCATACAATTTATTATTTCCATTCCGCACCGAACTCAGGCGTAGTCGAAAATGTGATGATTGGCACCCGTGCTCGATGGTTCACCGACACCGGTCCTTGACACCACACATTCGACTTCACAATATCAGAAAGCTTGAACAACATATCCTTGGAGTTGAACGTATCTGTGGTCTCAATGACCAAATCAATGTCACTATGTGTACACCCCTCACAATCAGCCAGATGCCACATGCCTCTGAATAATGGGGGCATCACGTTGCACACACCTTCCAGGTAACCGCAACCCAGTTGCAGTACTCCCAAACACATGTACCTGGCAATTCCTAAATGGCCGACGCAACACCTCACAAACGTATTTCACGACATATTTCACAACAGCCTGTTCTTCGGGTGTCTCTGCCATGTAATTCACGTAGGCTATCACCTCGTCATGAAGCCTACCAAGAACGCAATTAGTCAAAGAAGTCCAACTGCCACCATGAGAAGAACGTACCTTGTTTCCGCAGAGCTGTATTCTTGATCCTTGGTACTTTCCAGCCATGGTGCGCAAGCATTATCCTCGTCGTGCGAACCTGAAGATAATGAAGGATCACGAGGAGCCGTGGAGAGTGATTCGGTCTGTCGGAGTGCACGGCGTAGAAGCATGAATATCTCTGGTGTTCACCAAGGATGAAGAGTTGTCAGAAGCCAGGAGTCCTGTCATGCAAGTGGCAGGCAAGTGGCAGGATGTAATTGAGTTCAATGATGACCTCATTCTAAACCCATTGGCGGTGCCGAACCACCCTGTTTTCCTTTCTAGGGTAGCCGACATTGATATATTACGTAATACGAGTTGACCGCTCTGCATATTTACTAGGGTGTGTATCTGAGACATTCATACATGTCTCACGTCGACTGCAGCTCGCTGGAAGCTCGATAAGTTCAGGGGCACTCCAGACCCTAAGCTTGCTAGAGGAGAATGTATTTTGTGCTATCAGCTAGGCAGCTCCCTCAACGTTCAAGACTATTCACCACGAAACAAAAGCATACATGATACAGAACCTCAACATCTCCTGGTATCTCTCTGTTTTCCGATTCCTCCACCACATTGCAAGACCACCAGTTGAACGCCAAAGGCGCCTAGTAATATCCCCAACCATTCTCACGAGAACCCTAAGTGACATCTTCGAAGCCGACCCAATGTCAGCACCGGGAATAGACAAACCATGAAACAAACGGTCATGCGGCCACCAACACGTGCAAATGCTGATCACACTATGGAGTCAGCCTAGGAGGGACCTAGGTCTCCACTCCCCTATCAAGTCGCCTATCCTCCATAACGACATCGACTTAACCTCAAACACTCCTGCGACGTGGTCATGCCGGACAGTGTCATCATAATCCCTCACCCTCCCGCATGTAAGTGCCACGACACTCAATGTGAAACACTCTGGTTGCTTAAGATAGCCCCAGTGAAAGTCGGAGGTCGACGGCGTTCAGTGTCGAACAAGCCTAGAACACATCACACTGGGTAAGCAATCCCCTCAGCGCAGTAGCTTGTCCCCCAAATTAGATTTTCAGAGGCACCCAATTAATGGAAGTACCTGCATCTGAAGAGGCCGCAGGCAACGAAGCCGCCACAGATGGCTATCCTAGGCCTGCTCCTCCTGGCGAGGGGCAAACCCACCCACATGACAATCATCACCAGTACCAAGATGAAGAACAAGCGAGAAAGGAAAAGAAGTACCTTCCTAGTGAGAAAATGAAGGAATATGCCCACTGGAAGGCTGAGACCACCAGGCCTACCCGCGATGTTCAGTGCAACATGATGAAAGCATGGGGTGCGAGTGGTCGCATTGCTCAACCTGCTGGAAAGGGGGCTTGATTTCCGAGAATCATCCAACAAATAACGACCGCCATGATGTCTTGATTCTTTACCTTGTAATATACACTGTGTTCTACAACCCCTGACGTCCTGAACCTGGCTCAAACATAACATTTGGAGGTATTCGTTATGGAGCATGGACGCATATGTATATTCTCTTGGCAAACGGGCATGACCATATAGATGCGGCTGACATGAAAGCGAAAGCGAAAGAACAGAAGAATCATATGGATGCTTATGATGATGCAGCTGCCTTTGCCTTCTTGCCCCGGACCTTCTTGGGTAGTGAAGGCTTGGGCTCCTTTTGGGCAGCGAGGAGAGCAGAAACGCGGGCGAGGGTGGCCTATTAATCCGTGTTAGCATCATAGAAGTGAAATATAGAGAGAAAAATGTGAAAAAGGAAATTAGGCATATTTCTCGGATCAAGTGTATGCGCCAAAGAGTCGGTACCTTCGCGAGGTGCAACGAACGAGGCCCGATAGCGACATGGCGCGATGGGGTTGATCCTCCCCTGTTCAATCTTGCAAACATGTCCACGCCCAACCTTCCAGTGGTAAATCCGGTGGGTTCTAACGAGAATGCGTCTTGATCCCGAGAAATAGGGTCTCCATGATCCAAAGCAAAATATAACAAGAATTAACCAAAATCTGAGAGACTCACAGTACGGAGATCGGGACGGTAACCCCTCTTCGCAACGCCAGCAGCAACACCCAAAGCGCGACGACCGCCAGACCTTGCGCGAATGGGGGCGGTAGCATATGCCGACGTAACAGCGTGAGGGGATGCCTTCACCTTGCGGGTGATGATTTTGACGGAGCCATTGGACTCAGCGACGTGAATGGTCTGTATACGTCGGTTCGTCAATCCTTCAAACCCCTTCATATCATCGCGAATCACCCGACCTTCTCGTTAGCCAAGCCCGAGTATTTGTAGGAGTGGAGGTTCCGAAGGTTACCCTACATATTAGGACTTCCGTTGAGCTTAATCCTTGGTTGATTCTGCTCGAGATTTATGACGCACGGGCTCCTTGGAGAAGACGGGACCCTCCGGCACCCGCTTAACGATGTGGGAGTTGTTTTGCTGGAATTTCGCAAGATTAATGTCGACGATAGCAAGTCATAAAAGCCGACTCACACGGAGAAGGAGCCACTGGAGGTCGGCGGACATGGCGTAGATACTTTTGTGCTGGGGTCGGCGCGGGGACCTTTCTTGCCTCCATGTCGAGATCAGGTGCTGGGTGGCTGAGATAAACTGTACAGCTACACCTGATGTCTGCACATACAGGCGTAAATATACTGGGATGGCTTACCTTAGGTAACTATCATCAATACCGGATTCTCACGCCTCCTTTCTGCGATGGTACGTCATAATTACTTACCTTAGACAACTGGATTGAAGGGGCCCTGCTATACCTTAGGCTTGACCTCGGCCCCGACCCAGAGACCCATGAGTCTTTGCAGTACCAGTGGGGTACGAGATGTTGGTCCTTCACGATTGAGCGCATATTCGCGCAATGCGATAGGAGAATCTACGGAATTCGCATGCAAGTGGTTGCATATTTCTGATACACTTTCCCTTGACATTTTTACCGTGGCATTGATGCCTTTCTGCTTCTTTTCACGTTCACCATCGGCTGCTATCCTCATGCTTTCATAGAACCCTTCTCCTGCCCTTTATTACCGCACCGATCTGCGGAATTATATCAACACGTTCGATGGGTCATTCGTTGTTCTGAGAACCTTATTTCCAGATTTCAAAGGTGATTCTTCCCAGTCGCTTTTTCTTGGGGCTAACGTAGATGAGCTCAGGAAGAGGTTGCCTTTCTACGGGCGTTCGCTGATAGCAAAGAACGCCGCTCAATGGACATATATTACATCTCTACATTTTCATGATACTAGATACCTAAAGCCCCATGCCAACTCACATAGACGAATCAAACGTTTTCATGTCCCTCAAGAAAGGGTAAGATTGTAACTAAAAGATACAATCAGTCCATGAAACCGAGATTGATGCATGAGCTCTTACGTTGTCGGAACGCCATCCTGCTTCAAATTGTCGAGCGCGACGGGGAAACCAAGGTGACCGAGGATAGTTGCAGCTCTTAAGAAGTACAAAGTCAGATACCCGTGGTGATGAATGCTAATAGACAATGCAACTCACTGAATATCAGCATCAGTATCCAAGAGGTCCAGGACACCGAAGGGAATGATGTCGAGAGAGGCCTCGACGCCTTTGGTGATGAGGACGTTGTCAATCTTGCCCGAGTTCTTGGTGCCCAAGGGAGGGACAACGAGACCAGGTGAAGAGAAAGTGTGTTGGAAGTTGGCATATTCGGTCCCGTTCAAACCTGCAGAGCTGCTGATTGACTTAATGGTCAACTCAATAGGGAGGGGATTCTTGACTAGATATCATCTCATCAGCATGCGCTCGTATTGAAGATGTGGCGACCACAGACCATCAAAGTCGATGCTTAAGGCGGATTGCTAAATGAAATGTTGACCGCACGATTATGCAGAGAAGGAGCATACCTGATCAAATTGGTGGTAAGCGAGTCAAGCTAAATAGCCCTTAGTGAGAACACTACATCATTGAGCTATATGGCGTTACTAACAGTGATGAAGGCATGGATATCCGTAACAAGACCAATGCCGAGGGCGTTGATAATATCGCCAGGGTTGAAATCACGGCGCTCATTCTTCGCGGGAACTGCCAACACTGTGGCAAACAAGAGAGCGATGATGGTGAAGAAGAAAGCACGAGCCATTCCCAGATACTAGTAGCGTTGCGAATCAACTACCAAGGACTGCGAACAACAGAACTGGCCAATTTATACTCTGGTGAAGCGCTCAAAATTCAGGAACCAGAACACAGAAATGCTGATAGGGACGCAATCGTGAGAGGCGTATGTCCGGGCACACAAGTAAAAGAGTGACATCGTATTCGCATGGCCGTATGGATAAGCGTAGCAAAGGTGTCAGATGATGGTTGCGGGTCCTCACGGGGTAACTGGAAGGGAAGAGATTTCGATCCTATGACCTTCGGGCCCATAGTTTGGGCAATTTATATGGGGGTTTCTTCAGAACGGATAATCACAAGCTTTGGCGGGAAGCACCTTCTGCGAATCGGACCTCTGGAAAGAACAATGGCCAAAGTTGGATGGAGGTGTTTCGTGACCGTCGGTGATGTCCAGTCACATCCAAGGCGGTGTCCAATGCCGTCACTACCCCGCAAGCCCAGGTTGTCCACCACTGCGAACCAGTCTTCGTCCAACAAGCCTTCTATCTGTTTTCATCGTTTATTCTTGCTAGTTTGACATTCATGGGACGTTGGACACAATATGATGAGGTTCGTCGACCCTGCTTCCATCACTTCTGTCAGCTGACAATGGACCTTTCCTCGTGAATTCAGGATGACTATCGCTTGCCAGAAGGTATGAAGCGGGTCGGGTACGACGCAGATACTGGCCGTTATTATTTCCGGGATAGTGATGGTACTTTCTGGCAAAGTGCCGAGGGCTCTGAATATGGGGAACTAACAAGGGGTACGTGTGACATGTCGCCAAGGTTCTGTTCTTCGCTGACCGTCTGTCTAGTTGCTGAACTTCCCTCATCACTCGCTAGTGCAGGCGCTCCTCATGACAGCGATCTAGAAGCTGCACCCACTTATTCTAATGGCTACCAGCTACTTAGTACTGACCCTAATGTAAGTGGGTTCTTCTCTCTTGATCTTCGACCCTGACCTTGTGTTCGCCTCAGTCCACCATGGCACATAAGCCCCAGATTGACATCAACGCAAGCGCCTACAGGACCCTCTTTCCTTTCTTCCTCTTTATAGCAGTGGTCCTCCTCCTTGTCTGGCGTTTGATCCTATCTCCTGGGCTCTCCGCCAGGGAGAATTGCCCTGCAGAGACTAAGGCTTACTTCGCCCAGCCTGGCGATTCGTGTTGGGATATCGCAAAGGCTCACGACCTGTCGCTCGAGCAATTGCAAACTCTTAATCCTAAGCTCCAATGCGAGCCCTTGATGCCAGGAACGAGTGTTTGTCTTCCAAAAGGCATATGAAGGCCTCGATTTTTACTTCCTCATAAGAGGAATGTATGTCCTTAGCACTTCTTGTGATTTTCCATTTGCACGGACAGATCTCCACGGCTCTCACGGACTGGGTTATTCTTGTATATGTATCTCTTATGCCATAATCAGAGAGAGCTGGCTTTTGCTCGACCATACCTCTACATAATCTGCACCCAACGAAGTTCCACTTCTGAAGGCGTCTCCGCTCTCGACTACGGACATATTGATCGTGCTAGAACTTACATCCGCTTCCTCATCCGCGGCTATACTAAGTCATACACAAGCGTACTCAACTCTGCCGGATTCAAGATATGATCGCCCCGAAACTCGAACAAAAACAGTCTGAAGTTCTCCTTTAATGTGATGGGTATATACAGCTGTTTCAGTCAAATCGCATCCTGACGATGTCAGCAATGACCCGGCTGCTGCCCTGGCTTCTGGTTCTTCTCTGTGTAACTGCCAGCTTGGCTCAAGACAGCACTTCAAGTTCCTCCAGCTCTACTTCGTCTGACACCTCTTCATCCTCCGCCACGCCCACGTCGACGAATCCAACGGCCACTCTTGATCAGGCTACTGTCAACGGTGTCTCAACTTCTGGTGTACACGAGTTCCTTGGAATCCCATTTGCGTCTCCGCCTGTCAACAATTTGAGATTCAGTGCACCTGTACCTGTGTCCTCCTATAACGGGTCGATTGACGCGAGTCGTCTTGGATATTCATGCCCACAGCAGAATGCCTCACTTCTTTCATCCTTCTTCCACTTCCCTTGGGAAAGTGACCTCAAACAAGCCGAGGTCGATCCAACTAGGGCGGGTGTTTCCTTGGATGATGATGACGCGCCACCCGAAAATGAAGACTGTATGCTTTCTTTGCTCATTTACTGTGAAAGTTATATCTGACACCGAAACATCTTGTAGGTTTAACCCTAAATGTTATACGACCTGATAATGCTACAGACTCTTCCAATCTTCCCGTTGTTGTGGTAAGTGCATGTTTGATCCATTCCTGTGCAGTACGGTTTAACAAGATGAATAGTGGATCGTTGGAGGTAAGATTATTGCCCAAGAACAAAAAAATCACTAATTCAGCGGTTCAGGCGGATTTGAAACGGGGACCACCTCCTCGTACGCCCAAAACGTCCAAAGATTGTTGTCCATACCATTAGTAACTAACTATCCATATAGTTCAGCTGATGACGCTGTAAGACTCGTCAGGCGATCAAACGAACTAGGTCTGCCGCTGGTGTACGTCTCCATGAATTATCGGTGCGCCTACTTCAGTTCCCAGAAGTACTACTGAGGCGAATGTTCCCGTAGTGTTTCCGGTAAGCCTTACAAGCGCAAACATGCACCCCATCAACGCTTGTATTCACCGTGTCTGATAGGTTGGGGTTTCTTGGCAAGTCAAGAAGTTAAGGATGCCAACGCTACCAATCTCGGGTTGCGAGACCGTAGGTATACCTATTATATCCCCGTTCAATTGGTGATTTAACTTGTTATAGAGCGTCTGGCACTTCAGTGGATCAACCGTTACATCAACAGTTTTGGTGGTGATAGTAGCCGCGTTGTCCTGTGAGTTTGACTTTCGACACTGTCGAACTTCTGACAGATCGCAAACTCTCGTAGATGGGGTCAATCGGCAGGAGCAATTTCTGCGTCCCTCCAGATGCTCACCAGCAATGGAAGCACGGACGGACTGTTCCGTGGTGCTTTCATGCAATCAGGCGCACCCATCCCAGTCGGCAACTACACCAAGGGCCAGGTAATTACTTTTATGAGTCCCGTACCATCCCAACTTGCTTATACTAGTGGAAGTTCTACTACAACCAGATTGTCAATCAAACAAATTGCGGAGGCTCGAACGACACTTTGAATTGCCTCCGCAGCGTTCCGTTTGAAGACCTCCGGACTGTGATCAATAGAACGCCAAACTACTACTCTTATACGTCCCTAGATCTTGTTTGGGTGCCAAGAGCAGATGGAGAATTCCTTGCAGACGACCCGCAGAGATTGGTGCAGCGTGGCACAGTTGCTAATATTCCTATCGTCACTGGTAAGTATTTCTCACTGAAACTCAAAAGTAACTCATCCATTCATGATGGCAATTAGGTAACGTTGCGGATGAGGGCACTATATTCGCACTCTCATCCCTCAATGTTACCAATTCGGACGAGTTCAGGGGGTACCTAGAGTATACCTACCTATCCGATGTCCCGGACCAAAACGTTACTGAGGTCTTGAACCTGTATCCATCTGATCCCAGCGCTGGCTCGCCGTTTAACACGTCCATCTTCAACGCTATCACACCCGAATACAAGAGGAGCGCCGCATTCCAAGGAGATGTTGTCTTTCAGGCACCAAGAAGATTTTTCATCCAGCAGAGGTCAGGATCCCAGCAAGTTTGGAGTTATTGTAAGTCCATGACATGATCTGTCGAATCACAATGCTCACCGCAATCCAGTAAGTAGTCGAGGGAAGAACACGCCATTCGTTGGAGCGGTGAGTTTCTTGCTTCTGGTCGCTGTATGCACGATTTATGTGTTCCAGTACCACCGCTCGGACATCTATCGACATACACTGGAAGACTACCTTATCTATTTCGTAACTAATCTGAATCCTAACATTGGAAGGGGACCCGAATGGCCGCTGTATGACAACAGCTCACAGCAGCTCTATGCTTTTACCAACGATGACGATAATACGGGGCTTGAAATTATAGCAGACGATTACCGAGTGCCTCAGATGGAATACCTCACGAGCCTCAGCCTAGAGTACCCGTTGTAGAAAGCTCGTTTACTCAAATTGTATTTGACATCAGAATAGGAAAGGAACCGTTCCATCGACTGCTCGTTTGCGGGTGACCAAGCAGTCACTTCAAACAGGCCTCAGCGATCCTGACTTCCTGCACACCAGCCTGTTGAGTACCCAGGTCTACTCTATAGAGCTTGGTAGTTCTCAGCCTCTTGTTCGAAAAGCTTAAATTAGAGAAAATCCTCTACACTGTCACAGTACTCGAGAAAAGCACAACATACGATCTCTGATGGAGCCCATCGAGGATAGTAATCGTGTGTATTGCCATTTTCGCGGTTGACATTGACATGGGAAATAAAGTGTTCATTAGGACCTTGGGATGGCGTCTTATAGCAATGGGATGTTATCTCGAACCCATCCTCAAGAGTCTGAGCTGCGCATTCGGTCTTCGACATCCAAAAGCTTCGGCCTTCCGGGTCCCGTAAAACGGTTCTGAACACATGATGATACTCAAACACTGTGTGATCCACCGCAAACCGTAGGGGGTGGGATATTGATGAAGCCCCTGCCACAAGGGGGGAGAACGGTTTGTGGATTGTTTCCGTGCCATGATTTCTGACTGATGACACCAAGGTGTTTGTTCACTACGCTCAAGGGAGAATAACTTGGATGTGATTCTGCGCTCGTCGCGCGAGTTACGTAAGACACGGTGAAGACACTCCAGATATAAAGGGATCTTGATTGTTCATTCCAGAAGATGGATGCACGTCTACATTTACCTTCTAGAGCTCGATGCCGCCATGATTTCCAGAACCCAAGGATTTCTGGAATATGGGGCTGATAACGCGGCAGGGATCACACCATGATGCCCAAAAGTCGATGCATTGGCGTCGAAGGATTGGTGAGTAGATCACATGTCGTGTTGTTTGCTCTGTCAAAATTGTACTGGACTCTTTCAAAAGGGCCCAGACATTTTCCCGCACCAACCGTAAAATTAGCCTTCCCCACCGTCCGCTTGATCCCCCAGCTCACTCCAACTTACTACCTTATGGGTATATGGCTAAGTCATGCAAATATCAGACCTTTGGGGCTTCTACAGAAGAGTCACTGACTTGCGCCCAACAAGCGTTGGAAAGGAAAAGAACATTATATCTTGTTGACATGTTTGAATTGATGTAGTAGATCATCACGCCATTGGGGCAATCGCAATAGGGAAGCACGTTTCTGCCACGGCCCGGATGTTGAGGACTGACTGCAACAACAATTTATGGGTTATAGATATACGACATAGAACAGAGCCAACATATTTAAGAAGCACAGTCGAATGATGAAGAGACTTGAATCTAGACGAGGCTCTGAGCTTGCTTGACCAGGTCCTGTAGAGGCGGCGATTAATGAGAGGGATCACAAATACGATATTTTGCCACCTGCCTGAAGCCTCGATGGATATGCGCCAGGTAATTCGTCCTTCTTCTCTCCATTCTTGAACAGCATGAAAGTGGGCATCTGTGTGGTGTCCCGGTTAGCTCTTGAACGGCAGAGAACAACTGATAGGAAACGTACAGCTTTGACTCCGGCTTCTTGTGAGATGTCGGGCTGAGCATCAACGTCAACTTTGTAAAACCCGACGCCGGCGGGGTCCTGAGAGAATTTCTGGAATATGGGGTCGATCGTACGGCAAGGACCACACCACGTCGCCCAGAAGTCGATGAGAACGGGCTTTCCAGAGTTGATCTGGCGGAACCCTGCTGAGTTGAACTGATCAGGGGGTTTAAAGATGGGTACGCACGATTTCTTTGAATTGTGCGAGACTGGTGATTGCGGTGACAGTCATGATTGAGTGTGAAGGTTTCTAATGTGAAAGGATGGAGATTAGAGCGGTAAGGCAATGGGCTTTATATACTGTATCCTTTCGGCCGTAAGTTCATGGCGTTGGTGATGGCCCTCAAGGATGAATCTATTTCCACAAGTGTCATGGCATCTGTCGTGGATAGACAGCTCGGGCATGGAAGGACATATGGAAGAACTGCTTGAACATGTGTTGGTTTGCACTGTATCGGAGGGAAGGGAATACAAAGGATCGAGGGGAAATGGAAAATAAGCTTCCACTCGTCGGATGAATAAGTAGAAAATTTTCTTGTACTGGAGTTAGCCAGCTTACCATCGTGAACTCCAGGTGAGTCTTGTGTTATACCTTACTCGTATGAATAAACCAGTTTACCATTGATATCATTATCACACGCTATTTCGCCCACCGAAGCAACCTATCTATTTATGACTATAATCTAAACCTCGTTAGGTCATGAGTCCCCACTGCGACCCAATCTCCGGAGTCTGGCTCTCCCAGAAGCTCAATAGTAATAACTATTACACTTCGGCCGAGCCATGTGAGGGCTGTGCTCGAAGCTCACCAATTGTGATGGGGCCATGTCAAGTGCAAAGTGAAAAATTTTCTTGTACTGGAGTTCACCAGTTTACCATTGCTAACTCCAGATGAGCTTTGCATTGTACCTTACTTGTATGAGTAACCAGTTTACCATTATCATCGCGATTGGTGAACGTTTGAGAACTGGCTGCAGCAATACAATTTATGGATTACTGTACCCTTTCGACCATAAGTTCATGTCGTTGGTCATGACCCTCGAAGATGTATTCCCCAAAATGTTGTTATAGGTCGCCGCGACTCCATCAGCGGTCATCTACCTTTAAAAAAAGGGAAATGTACATATATTATGGGAATAAAAAGTATCTTTGCTTCGAAGAGGTCATAAGCCTGTCTCAACGCTCCAAAAGACTTGTCAACGGGAGGTAGGGAGGTGTCACAGGATTCATGGGCCATGGTCACTGTCAGGCGAACTTCTGTTCTAAGCTGTCATTTGTCATCGGGTGTTTATGAGCTCGAACTTCCACGAAGTTGATGTGTCGTTGGTCATACGCCCCGGAACCTACGGTCGAAAGGGTACAGTATAGATATAAGACATATAATAGATCCAACATATTTAAGAAGCATAGTCGAAAGATGAAGAGGTTTGAATCTCAGGCAAGATTCTGACCTTGCCTGATCAGGTCCTGCAGAGGCGGAAGTTAATGAGAGAGATCACGGGAACAATATTGTGCCACCTACCTCAAGTGCCTTTGGATTTGCGCCAACTACATCGGCCTGCTTCTGTCCATTCTTGAACAGCACGAAAGTGGGCATCTATATTGTGTCCTGGTTGGCTCTTGAACGGCAGAGAACAATTGACAGGAAACATACGGCTCTGATTCCGACTTCTTGTACGATATCGGGCTGGGCGTCAACGTCAACCTTGTAATACTCGACACCAGTGAACGTGCTGGAGAATTTCTCGAATATCGGGCTGATGATACGGCAGGGACCACACCACGTCGCCCAGAAGTCGATGACAACGGGCCTTCCGGAGTTGATCTGGCAGAAACCCGCTGAGTTGAACTGGTCAGGGGTATAAAGATGGATACATACAATTTGTCTGAACTGTGCGAGGCTTGTAAATACGGCGACGGTCATGATTGAGTGTGAAGGTTTCTAATGTGAAGGGACGGGGACCAGAACAGTAAGGCAATGGGCTTTATATATTGTACCCTTTTAACCGTAAGTTCATGTCATTGGTGATGACCCTCGAGGATGAACCTATTCCCACAAGTGTCATAGCATCTGTCGCAGATAGACAGCTCGGTATGGAAGGACATATGGAAGGGCTGCTTGAATATGTATTGGTTTGTACTGTATCAGAGGGAAGGGGAATAAAGGATCGGAAGGAAATGGAAAATGGGCTTCCACTCGTCTGATGGATAGGTAGAAGAATTTCTTGTACTGGAGCTCACCAGTTTACCATTGTGAACTCCAGGTGAGCTTTGTGCTGTACCTTGCATGAATAATCAGTTTACCATCGTGGACCCCAAATGTCATTACCACAACACTATTTCACCTACCAAAGCAATCTATCTATTTATAACCATAATCTAAACCTCATTGGATGACAATGCGTAGCGTTTAGAAAACTAGATCCAAATTCTAAGTTGACGAAAATTGTTCAAGGGTCCTCAGCCGACCGAGCCGATGTACAAGTCGATAGCGGATCTTGAAACCACCTCTGTTCTAAACTTTCTTTTAGAAGAGGCTTCCCCCTCTTCTAGATCGAACGACGCGCCCTACATACATAAGGTTTAGAAAATGATTGCAGTTTCTGAATCATACGGGTTGTCATCCATTATCATCACGATTGATGAACGTCCGAATTGAACACCCATCGGTGGCCATTCACCTTCTAAAAAGGAAATATACATATATTATGGAAATAAAATATATCTTTGCTTCGAAGAGACCATGAGCCTGTCAACTTTCCGATCTCAAAGACCTGTCAACAGGAAGTGAAGGGATATCATAGATTTCATAAGCCGCGGGACACTGCAAGGCGAACTTCGGCGCCAGTTACCATTAGTTCACTTCTCATTGACGCTTACGAACCTGAACTTCCGAACTTCCGCGAAGTTGATGTGTCATCGGTCATGCTTCCCGAGACTACAATCGAAAGGGTACTGGGCATGGTGTTATCAGACAAATCACCCCTCTGTCCAGCCTGGTGATTCGTGTTGGGATATCGTAAAGGCTCATGATCTATTGCTCGGGCGATTGCAAACTCTGAATCCCAAGCTCCAAATGTGAGCCACTGATGCCAGGAACAAGTGTTGGTCTTCCAAAAGGCATATGAGGGCCTCGATTTTTACTTCCTCGTGAGAGGAATACATATCCTTAGCACTCTTCTGATTTTCTATTCGCGTGCACAGATCTCCACCACGGACTGGGTATTCTTGCATATGTACTTCTTATGCCACAATCAAAGAGAGCTGGCTTCTTCTCCTCGACCATCTCGACATAAATTGCACCCAACGAAGTTCCACTTCCGAAGGTATCTTCACTCTCGATTGGGGATATACTGATTGTGCTAGCATTTACATCCGCTTCCTCATGCGTGGCCATACTGAGCCATACTAGGCCATACTCAAGCATATTCAACTCTGCCGGATTCAAAACACGATCGTCCCGGGACTCGAATAAACGCTGCCTGAAGTTCTCCTTTAACAACGATGAGCATATACAGCCGTTTCAGTCGGATGGCATCCTGACGATGTCAACAATGGCCCGACTGCTGCCCTGGCTTCCAGTTCCGCTCTGTGTAACTGCCAGTTTGGCCCAAGATAGTGCTTCAAGTTTCTCCAGCTCTACCTCGTCTGATTCCTAGTAGTTCGAAGCATGATGACGATCAAACTCCGTATGGTCTACCACGAAATGTAGGGGGTGAGATACCAATGATGGGTACTGGACTCCTTTGAAAGAGCCTAAACACTTGTCATGCTCCAACGTAAAATTGGCCTTCCCCACCGTCCGTTTAATCCCCCAGCTCACTCCAACTTATTACCTTCTTGTGGGTATATGGCGGCTGAGCCGTGCAAACGCCAGGCCTTTAAGACTTCAACAGAAGGGTCACTGACTCGGGACCCGATAAGCGTTAGAAAGGAAAAGAACATTTTATCTTGCTGATATGGCTGGATTGATGCAGTAGATCATCACGCAATTGAGGTAATCGCTGATCGAATGCGATCATGATACACGCTTGGAGGAGCCTGTATAATGGCAGTAGGGAAGCTGCCACTGTCCGGATGTTGAGATACAGCAATACAATTCATGAATTACAGATATATGACATAGAATAGGTCCAACATATTTAAGAAGCATAGTCGAGAGAAGAGGTTTGAATCTCAGACGAGGCTCTGAGATACCTTGACCAGGTCCTGTAGAGGCGGCGATTAATGAGAGGGATCACAAGAACAGTATTGTGTCATCTACCTCAAGTCCCTTTGGATTTGCGCCAACTAGGTCCTTCACCTTCGATCCGTCCTTGAACAGTATGAAAGTGGGCATCTAATGTGATGTCCTTGTTAGCTCTTGAACGGCAGAGAACGATCGGTAGAAAACGTACAGCTCTGATTCCAACTTCTTGTGAGATATCGGGCTGGGCATCAACATCAACCTTGTAATACTCGGCGCCGGGGAACTCGTTAGAGAATTTCTCGAATATTGGGCTGATGACACGGCAGGGACCACACCATGTCGCCCAGAAGTCGATGAGAACGGGCTTTCCAGAGTTGATCTGGCGAGGACCCGCTGAGTTGGACTGATCAGGGGTTTAAAGATGGGTACATACGATTTGTTGGAATTGACTAAAACTTGTGATTGCGGTGACGGTCATGATTGAGTGTGAAGCTTTCTGATGTGAAAGGATGAGGACCAGAGCAGTAAAGCAATCGGCTTTATATATATATCGCTGGGGTGTTATCAAGCAAATCATCGGTTTCGCCAGGCAGATTTGTGAGCAGATCACATGTCACGCCATGGGCTTTGTCAGGAATAAGCTCATAAAATGTATTTTTATTCCCTAGCCCATCATCCAACCATCACGGCAAAATTAGCAATCATCCGTTCCCGTGAATTTATTCACTCCGAACCCGAACCCGAACCAACCTCGTCATCGTCATCATCTTTGTGAGAATGAGTGAGCAAGGTTTGTACTTAACCGACATAAACCACACCTACCATTAGCGATATCATCGAGATCGATCGTCTTCTGTGCTTTGGCTTTCCGGATGAGGTCACGGCTGACCGTGTCGTCCGGGGGGAGGATATCCAACACCGTGTCGCCATTCTTGTCCTTGATTCTACATGATGAAGCGGAGTAAGTGACGTCCATACACCGCTAGTCAAAGTCGCATACGTGGTATCAGCACCAGCCTCAAGGAGAGAATCGATTATCGCGTGGCGTTCTTTCTCCTCAAGCTTAATGGCGTAATGAAGGGGTGTCTCTCCTGTCAGGGTGTTGAGTGGATCGACGTCGCAATTCTCTTGGCTCAAGATATGCTCGAGAACATCAAAAGATCCGTTCTTGACGCTGGCGCAGATGCTAATGAGCAAGCGGAACACAAAGTGGATCTAGAAAATCGCCGTACGCGAGGTGTAGAGCTAGAGTTGACGTGATAAGAGATTTGACCAAGTCAAAACAAGATATGACATACGTGTATCGCCTGCGCTGTAGGCAAGTCAACGTGAGCTGGTCAAGGGTGGACGATAGGGGTTTCCGCACCCATTGATACAATTGATATCTGCACCATCCTCAATGGCCTCGAGGAGCTGTTCCTCGTTGTCGCTGCGTGCGGCCGCAAGCAATCGTTCGTCTGTGAGCCACAGCGTGTCAGTGAGTGACCGTCGTAAGGTGGATAGTCTTACTAGGCGTAGCACCGTCCATGGTGGAAGAGAGTAAGGAAATATTTGATTGATGGATTTCGACCTCCTCAGCCGATCCCCTGCGTCCACCGTCTCACACAACACTACACTCAACATCGTCCTCAAGTGCGCGCCAACCTCGAAACGCGTCGTACCAGAGCCGCATGACATCCGGAAAGAGATTCGCGTCCTCGCCGCCCTTGGCCACCCTGGCATCGTCACCCTCCTCGACACGTTTACCGACGGCAATGGGAACCTTGCATATTACATGCCATACTTTCCTATTGGTCTTACCGACCTCCTCGAGTCCACTTCCTTCTCTCCACATCCATTCACAGCTAGTCTTCGGCTAGGGCGAGATCTAGCAGCCGAGGAACGTTTCACCACCATCGCTCGCTCAATCATCCTTCAAGCTCTCCTCGCACTCACGTACCTCCATGCCAACAACATCGCGCACCGCGATATCAAGCCAGGGAACTTTCTCATGTCCCAGGATGGCTATCTGAAGCTTATCGATTTCGGCATTGCCTATCAATACGTAGACGAGCCCGACCCAACAGACATCTGGCCCGAGCATCGAGACAAGCTCTATTTCGAAGTTTCCACTGGGTATATCCGTTCCTCTTAGATTCTGGGCATATACTCACGCTACGCACCGAATACAGAGCCTACAGAGCACCAGAACTGTTATTTGGCACCCGCAGCTACGATCCCTTCGTCATTGATCGTTGGTCCTTCGGTGCAACCCTCGCCTCATTCTTCACTCCCCTCCGTCTCACCTCACCCGATGACGACATGTACGATGACCTAGACCAAGAATGCTCCCACGAGCCATTCATTATCCCCGACTATCTGAAATTCAAGACCCAAAAAACCCATTGGTCGAGAGACACGCTCTACGACGCTTCAAGGAGTGAAATCGGTCTCGCATGGAGCATATTCAAAGTCCATGGCACTCCAAACGAGCACTCTTGGCCGGAATGGAACTCACTCCCCCAGTCCCAGACTCTAATGTTCAATGTCGTGGAAGGGAAAGGACTGACTAGGGAGCTATTACCCCATCTCATCCCCGAAGAGGAGAGCAAAGGAGACAACAAAAGGCCCCTGCCTACGATAATGGACCTCATGAACAGATTCCTGCGGTACCCGTACAGGGCCCGTCTGCCTTTCGCCGACGCACTCGCACATCCTTGGCTCACGAAGACGAGCACTATCCTCATTCCTCCTGGGTACAAGTGTGCTATAGGGGAGCATTGGGATGTTGTACTCGCTTCTCCCAGTGAGGTAGATGAACCGCCGCGGTCTGAGGTGGAAAAAATCTGGAAGCCAACTCTTGAAGAGAAGATCGTTGCAAAGGAAAAGATGGAAGCCCAGATGGTAGAAGTCTGGAATGGAAAGACTTTGACGAACTGGTTCGCGGTGATTTTAGGCACTTCAGAAACTTCAGCATCTTCCTAGTCTGCTCTTTCTTTCCATCTAAATGTCATTCGGTGATGGTAAATTCTAACATGCGATATACACGCAGCGCATATGATCGCCATAACGATCTATTCTCCAATTTAATTTTGTACTTCAGTCCCTCAAGTTAAAAGATAATGAAATAAATACAGGTTTAGTATGTAGTACGGTACAATAGCAATCGCTTGAGTACATATGTATACACTCATCAAGAGATCGAAAGCGAGATAGAGGTGGTATATCTTCGAACAAAAGCTCAAGAAGCCCCCAATATTAGAATGAGTGCAGAGAAAGGTCTATGCTTGGGAGGCAGTTGAAAGTGCGGGAGGTACTGATATTTGTTGCTTCCGGCTCTGGTTCTGGGCTTCTTTATGTTTTTCTCGTTCCTTCTGAAGTAAGACGTGATTATCTATGGAAATGCCTGAAAGAGGTGTTAAGTGGGAGACATCGAGAATTAGCATGGAGTGCCTACTTCTTGTCGCGTTGGAGGTCTTGTAAATACCAATGAGACGATGGCTGAGTTCGAACATATCATTTCTACAGGCAAAGATTTGTTAACACGGACAAGGATACAAGACAATAGCAGGAATTTGCCTCAGGGAGATGATGATAAACTGCGCGTTCTTTGTTCGATCCTTGATATAGTTTGCGACGATGGAAACGTTCCTGAAGTCAAGAGCGGCATCGATCTCGTCCATGAAGTACAGAGGCGTTGGCTATAGGGACGTCAGTCTATGCCAAGAAGACGCACGCAAACCAAACTGACCTTGAAATGATGTAGCGCGAAGACGAGGGCAAGCGAGCTCAGTGTCTTCTCACCGCCCGACAAATTCGAGATGTTCTTCCAGCTTTTCTTGGGTGGCATAACACTGAAGATGATGCCTTCTGAGAAGGGGTCTAAGCTGTCGACAAGTTCTAGTTCGGCATTGCCTCCCAATGTGATCATCTGAAGCACGATGCTATGAGTGATCGAAAAGGGTTGCGGGGAGGAGGGTGTACTTACCTGGTACATCTCTTTCAACTTCAACGAGATTAGGTTGAACCCTGCCATAAACTCGTCCAACCTCTTCTTCCTCCATGCATCGTACTTCTCTTTCTGTTCGTCTCGTAACTTCGTAACTTCATCCAGTTCCTTGACACGGTTCTCAAACTCAGCCTCACGCTTCTTGTACTCTTTCAGGACCGTGAGATCGGGTTTTGAATTCTTGATCTTTTCTAAAAGGGTCATAGAACATCTTAAATGACGTTTCAAAGGGAAACTACTGGGATAGGCTTACCGTCGAGCAACTCAACGTCGGCCATGAGTTCCTTCTGCTTGAAACGTGCGAGTTCATCCGGAGTGTATTCGTGCAATTTCTGAACAGGTTTCTTCGGAGGAGCGTCGGGATCTGGTTTGACTTTCTCTGTACTTTCTTCACCATCACCTTCCTCAGCCTTCGAGGCACCCTCGCTCCCCTCATCGTCATCATCATCAGAACTATACGAAACCAGACCTTGAGTCACAAAGAAAAGGAATTTTCTGAATAGCTTACTCAATCTCCTCGAGTTCAAGTTTGTCGTGCTCCGACTGCCAATGTTCGATCTTCAGTTCATTGTCCTTGAGCTCTTTTTGTATATCCAGAATGCTCTGTTCAAGATCTTTCTGCAAAGAAGCTCAACATATGATACCGCTTGTGCACATCAAAGACGCACCTGTTTTTTCATGAATTCCTTGATTTGTGCTTCCTTCTCGTCGAGTTCTTTCTTAAGTTGGTCGAGATCTTCTTTGGAATTCTCTGCGGCTTCCTGAGCAGCCTCATACTTCTCCCTGAGCTTCGCGAGGTAAGTCTGGAGTTCCTGCAGCGTCTCCTGCAGCTCTTGAACCTCGCCCTCGCATTCTTGATACGTGGCCTCGTTGGCTTCAATTGAATTCTCCAGCTTCCCGATATCCTTCTCAGCTTTGCCTCTCGCCACCTCGGCTCTGGTGATCTCTTCGTTGGCGATGTTGATGAGGAGCCTGATTCCATCGACCTTGGACTTTTGCGTCAGCAGTCTGGAGCCACCAATTTCGAGAATACGTTTCTCAAGCTCTTTGATAGCTTGCTCGATCTTGCTCGATTTTTCCTGGAGTCGCTCGAGCTCGGCGGTTGTGGACTTGATTTCGGCATCAAGTTCGGAAATACGCCTGAGGTCTCCCTGATTTGGCTTGTTTTGGGCCCTATACAGAGGCTTGTTCAACGAAAGTTCAACAGCAATACTTGTAT
The DNA here is from genome assembly GCA_018524945.1 of Podaxis sp. C-F-92630. Lineage (NCBI taxonomy): Eukaryota > Fungi > Basidiomycota > Agaricomycetes > Agaricales > Agaricaceae > Podaxis > Podaxis sp. C-F-92630. Next base: position 28,143 of record JAEUWS010001026.1, read on the forward strand.
ATACTCACTTCAAATCCTTCACGCGCTTCTCCGCCTCTGTGATAGATCTCTTCCCAGTCTCGATTTCCAAAGTCAACTTCTGGAACGCCATATCCAATTCTGGACCCAACCTCTTCAACCTGTCGAGCTCAGCCTCCCCCCGACTCGCCTCTTCCGTAGCTTGGTTCAGTTTTCTGGAGGCTTCCTCGCTATCTCGTTCATACTGTTGCATCACCTCGGGCCTGACGGCTTCAGCAGCGAACTTGGAACTCATTCCACCCCGCGAGGGTTGCCCACCACCACCCGACATAGTACCGGATGTCTCGAACATCTGGCCAGCGAGCGTTACGACGCGCCACCGCGTGGCCCCATATGCGATGCGGTTAGCCTGGTCTAAGTCCTCTGCAACGAGAGTATCACGAAGCGCTTTATAGAAAGCTGGAGCGAATCGTGGTTCTTTGGGTTTGATAAGGTCGAAGAGACGAGGGGCATTCTCGGGAGTTTTGATCTTGTTCATTCCCGCATCTTGTGGAATCTTCTCCAGAACCATGAATGTAGCGCGGCCAATGTTCTGGGCGCGGAGATACTCGATGCATTGCTGAGCCTGTTCAACCGTGTCGACAACCAGATGATTGAGCTGAGAGCAGGCAGTTGATACAGCGATGTCGTATTTCCCATCGATTGTGCCCAAGCTACCGAGGCGTCCCTGTTCGCCGTAGTCAAATGGTGGAAACCCGTTCCTTGAGAAGACGAATACGTACGTGGAAGCCTTGAATCTGACCGCGACTCTTTAATCGCTGAAGGCTATCAAGTACCTTCCCCTGCGATCTGTTTTCAGATTGTGACGCCCTTGCTTCTTCAACCTTCTGACGCGCTGAAGAAGCTTTGCTGCGGAATTCTTGGAGTTGCGCTTGTGCATTCTGTGCGACATTTAAGCCAGGATCATGGGTGATTAGAACGTCAACTGACCTGGTGTCTCTTCTCGGCATTCTTGATATCCTGTTGAAGGTTCGCCTTCTGTTGCCGGAGCTCTTCCTGTTGAGAGATCTGGGTGCGGGTCAATATTATGCAGAACTAGAAAAACACATTGACCAATTTCACCTTGGCATGATGCTCGGCTCGTCTGGTCCTCAAATTCTCTTCAGCCTCCGTCTCAGCTTTCTGAATAGCTTCCGCCTTCTGGGCGAGCGCGTCGCGTTCGCTCTGTGCGATATCAATCGCAGCTCGCTTCGCGTTGATCTTCGCAGTCCAGGGCTGAAGCTCTTTCTGTTTGGCTTCAATCTGATCGTGGAAGGTTTGGGTTTTGTCTGAGGGCATTCCAGTCAGGCGAGCGATCTTGGACCAAGAAGGATGATAATCACCTTTTAAGCTATCTCGAATGCTCTCGAGAACCTTCTCTTCCTCCTCCAAGCTCGCCTCTTGTTCCTCTATCTTGGCCTTGCCCTTCTTGATTTTCTCGGTGCTATCCTCGAAATCGCGCTCAGCCTGTTTCTTCGCGGCTTTGTCCTGTTGGAATAGCATTGAGTGTTACACGGTGTCTCCAAATTCATCCAGGCCCTGACGTACCTCCTGAATTTGCTTCTTGAGTTTCTTTGCCTTGCCGTTGGCGTGCTTCAATTTCTCTTGTAGCTGAACTTCTTGTTTTTCTTTCTTTGTTAGTTCCTGACTTGCTTCCTCAGCAGCATCTTTGACTTCCTACTCAACGATGAGTGGCACATATTTCAAACAGAAGAGATCAACGCAAACCTTATAGGCTGTTTCTCGCTCCTTATAGTGTTGTTCCAACATCTGCAGGTGAGTAATGTCGTCCTTGTTCTTCTCAGTCTCCGCAGCAAGTTCCTTCTGCAGCTTAGCCTAAAATCGTTGGATCGGTAAAATAGATCGCAGGAAAGATGAAAAAATCTGCACCTCCTGGGCCTGGAAAGAAGCCTCGGCTTGGAAACATTTCCAGAGAATCCACTGCCAGTATCTTGACTGTGCTCGGACGAACTCATTCTTCAATCTAAGATAGTCCTCAGCTTCTTTCTTCTGGTCCTCCAATGCGGCCTTCTCGCGCTCAACAAATCGCAACCTGCTCATCTTCGTCGCACGCTGTTCCTGAAGGTCTTCCATTAACTTGAATGCCTTATCGATTTCCTCCTTGTAACCGGACGTGCCAATGATGTCTTCCAAGTATTCAAGTAGGCCGTCTTCATGCTCTGACTGTGCCTTGGGTTTCATCTGCGCAATGGACTCGACTTCACCCTGAGATAGAATAAGAACTCGGTTGAACAAGGTTGTTTGGACACATGCCTGAAGAATCAAGAACCGCTTGTGGTCGAGATCAATCCCTCGGCCCTTTAAGAGACTTCGGACCTCAGTGTAGTTGCTTGACTGATTATTCACGGCATAGCGACTCTGGTTATTCTTGTACGCGTGACGCGCGACAATGAGGTCCGACTTTGGCACGATTTTGTATGCATCGGGACCTGGCTGAAAACGAATATTAGCATGAGAACGTTTGCTATGAGTTGCGAGAACTTGCCAAATCGATAATTTCACGGAAATGGACTTCAACACTACACTCATCAAGGTCGGGGTAACGGGCAGAGTTGTGGATGAGTTCGGAGACCTTAGCTTGACGCATCTTCGAGGCGCGATAGCCAAACACAAAAAGCAGAGCATCAATCGTGTTTGACTTTCCTGAACCATTGGGCCCCACAATTGCTGAGAAAGACTTATAGCATTCATAAGCACCCGTGTGGTAACGGCAGGCGATCACACTCACCTTGTGGAAAGGGCCGATCTCCTGGTGGCCTGCATAACTCTTGAAGTTGACAAGAACAATCTTATGAATGACAAGCCGTGCTACTGGACCAGATGGTTGTTCAGGCATCGTCTGAGTCAGAGTTTCAGGTGCTGGCATTGGTATAGGCTCGAACAACGAGCGTTCCTCCTCGTCCTCTTCTGCAGACGTCGGTTGCTTTACCTCCGGCTGCGTTGGCGGCGGGGCTTTCTGGGACTTGCGTAGTGGGATAACCTCGATATCATCTTCCGACTCGTGTTCTTCCTCCTCCTTTGGTGGTTCCTCGATTGAAACCCTAGCTTTGGCGCGACGGCTTCGAGTCTCCTTCTTCGAATCTTTTGAAGAAACTTCCTCTTTTTCTGGGTCACCGACGTCTTCCACGACCTTTTTAGACCTCCTGCCACCACGAGCCGGAGGCTTAACATCCTCTTCTTCCTCCTTCTCTTCTTCAACCTCGTCCCCTGCCACAGCCTTCTTCGTCGCAGTTCTACGGTTGCTTGCTCGCTTGGTTGACACTGGCTTAGAAGGTTGACTAAGGGCAGCGTCGCCGTCGTCAACCTCCATCTTAACCGATGCCCGATTTGACCTGCGAGCTCGTGTGGGCTTGACTGGCTCTTCCTCGCTAACATCTTCACCCTCGTTGTCTACCGAAGGCCGTGCTTTCTTCTTCACTGGTGCTTGTACCTCGTCCTCATCCTCCTCGCCCGCACCCTCCTCCACCTTTGGTAGGGATGTCTTGGATCTCGAGACAGCTCTTCCTTTGGTTGCTGTTGTAGGTGTTCGCCCAGACGAAGATCTCCTCGACGGCGGTTTAACTACGTTTTCCTTCTCCTCGGCGGTAGGTTCGGCTGTTGACCCGCGCTTTCG
>JAEUWS010001027.1:0-31745 GCA_018524945.1 Podaxis sp. C-F-92630
GGAACATAGGATGAAATGGTGAGCTGAGTAAGTATGTTCTAACTATAGATGAGACCATAACAATAAGTCTTATTGCTCTCATTTGATATGGGTTTTTCTATCACAGTTGTAGATCATTACTATATAAAAGGTTGTTACAGTTGAAGTATTGCCCTTGTCATATAAGACTAATACTTTGAATGCAACTAATCCATTAGTACATGGGAAGTCTCTTTTGGTATAATCTATGAATACCTATTAGGCTTTTTTACAGACAAAGGCAACTTTACTATAACATGAACCTTTCTACTCCTATAGATATTCTATCACAGTAAGATAAACTTAACACCATTGCTGAGCATTCCAGCTGGGAACATCATGCAATGATACACTCTACCCATCACTGTTACAAAGATGCTAACCCCAAACCTTTTGAAAGTACTCTCTCTCATTATGTATTCCTGATTGCATGTATACATAGTTAGGCATGGACTGCTACTGGGTGCTACATAATAAATTGTGAATTAAAAAAAAAAAAAAAAACTCTTGAAAGTCTGGGTCCAAGATTGCTGGCTTTGCCTTAGAGTAGGTGTTACAAGGTTGTACCTCTTTGCCAGGTAGCACTTAAGCTAGCAGCTATCCTTGTAGTAAAGGGTGAGTAGAGTTGGCCTTGTCCCATATAGGTCTGAGAGGGCCCTACTCCACCAACTCAATCCTCAGCAGTTTAACCTTGAGTAGTAACATATTGTACTTAGGCTGTGAACTTGTGTAGATTGTAACACTGTAAGACAAAACACTAGAGAGCATTCAAAGGAGACTTGACTAGAAGGGTGAGGACAGATGGATGTTCTTAACTTGTCATCACTCATTAAGACAATATAACACACCTTGTTAAGATTAGACTTGCTCTACCTAGTACATTTAAGCAAGTATTGACCTGAGCCCAAGTATCTACCACTACCAAAGGAAGGAATAGATCAAGTTCAACATAACTGAGGCAAAAGATACAACTGGGGCAAAGGGGAAAAGGGGAACAACACAAGTACAACAGTTCTGTTGCAATCCTGCAACTAGACTAAGGTCCAGTTAAACATAGATCATAAAGGATGAAAATAGTCTGCATCAAATGTGACATAGGCATAGCAAAATAAACATAGAATGTATTAGTCTAAAGAAGGAAAGTTCCAGATCACAAGCCATCATCACAAGGAAAGTACACACCACAGAACCTTGACACATCATCTACCTTCTTGCATGATTTCCAATCCATCAATTGGTGAAGCTCCACAGTCTCATGCCATAGGGAATTCAACATTCTCTGCATCTGCTCTAATTCATCTTCTTTGGTGAACTCAGTTTCCTTGGTCATCTCAGTGTTCATAATATTCATAACAGTAGGCCACATCACTGTAGACTATGACAACTACCAATGCTACTTTTTTCAAGGACAGAATCATTATTCCTGGCAATGCACCCATTGCCCTCAGACTCCAATTGTCTCTTCACAACATGTCTCATCACAGAATGGGGCTACATATAAAGTGAAGAAGTATGTTCATTTCCTTATGAATGCATTCACTCTTGGGCATTATGGACATCAAAATGTGCTATATGAGGATGCTTTCACTATCATTCCTTAACTTATCCCTCACAACAAAATCAAGCTAGAGAATAGCACTACTGAATACACTTACAACCCCATTACAAAACAGACTGAAGGATGCTTCCTTACTACCAGCAATGTTCTCCTTCTTAACTAACCTAAATGACACCTCACTGTGGTCAACACTTGTTATAGGTAGATCAATCTGGAGTTTGATTACACAAAGGGTGTGATATTATGGACTTTGACCTCTTCATCATTATGTGCTACTGTTATGATTACTGTGAATTACTACAACTCTTCATACTGTTTATGACTTATGCATCCACCTCTATCATTCCATGCCTCTAGTATCATTATCCTGACCTATTCTGTGCTTTAGCCATCAGTCTTTCCTTATCCATCATCTTGCACTATATTTGTCAGACCTTGGTGTCCCTTTAGTCTTCCCTCTTTCATTTCTATCCCTTCATGATACATGGAATCATGATCTACCTCAGGCTTGGTCATAGTTACAGCTAGTACCTGGGTGCTATTGATAGTCTATATGTTGTCTGTATTCTCCTGTAGTTCACTAGCTCTAGCTTTGTTGTTGTCCCAGTGCAATAGACAAGTATTGACTCTGTATCTGCCCTATCATCTCAATTGCTGCTTGAGAGCCCTGCCTTACTTCAATGAATCCCCAGGCCCTGTGTTATGTCTCCAGGAATGCCTATGGCTTGACTACTGTATCCTCTCTTAGACTGAGCTTGTGAAATTGTCCCCTAAGAAGCTATGGGAGTCAGTGATCTGACTTAATTGCAGGTGCTTGTCTTAGGACACAACTCTTGGCATTGGGATGGCATATAATCCATCCCTTAGCAACATTTTCAAAAACACAATTTCACAGGAAATCCAGTTCCACACCAAGACATGGCTCTATATTCTGAAAATGTGAAGTATTGTAATTCCAAAGAAGGCAGAGCTCTATTTTATATGAAGAGGTCATTGTCATTTAAATTTAGAAAGGCATGGTATGAAATATCTGATACACATCATTGGCCCTAAACATACCCCCACTTTAGTGATTGCTGTAAATATGGGGAAAAAATAAATGCTTATGACAGCAAGTGGCTACTGTAAACTAGTGCATCTCTAAGATAATGAGAGCAATTCCATCCCCAGGTACCTGACATCCTCCATTGATTATCTCATAGGCACACATCAGCTTTTAAAGCCTGGGTATATCTATGCCACAACTAGTGAGCATCTATAATGAGGGCACAGAACACAATCGTAATCACTCACGATTAATGCGATAAACTCTAATTCCATCTATCCCTTCCCTCGTTGCCAACACCGGTAAAAACCTAGTCAAGAATCGACGCATCTGCACGCTCTCCTTTTGCCTCGCATCACACTCCCCGCGGCCGTTTCCCGAACCGGGCTTATTGCACTGGCAGAAAGCGTTCGAGTAGGAGCCCATGGGATCTTTGAGGAATGCGCAGTGAGAGTTGGGGGCGTAAGAACCGTTGTGGTAGTTTGTGTAAGAGTCCAGGTCGGTGAAGATGTAGATTGTGATCTCGAGGTCATGACATGAGTTCGGGCTAGTTCGGTTATGAACGAGGTCTTGGGTGTGAGTTAGGGATGGGATATAAGGGAAAGCGTCTGAGGGTGAATAAGAAGCGGAACGAGGTTTAAGGAGACGCGTGAGGTGGGCGTTGAGGTTGGACCATTCGGTTTGGTTGATCCTTTCGAAGAGGGGTATACCATCTATGTCGAAGATGAGTTGGAGCGTGTGGAGGGAGGGATTGCTGGTTGTGTTGTGGGGTGTGGGGACGCAGAGGGTTGAAAGGAGGTGGTCTAGCCAAGGGAACGGCCTTGGGTTGACTTCGTCCCAGTCAATTACGGGTACGAAGAGGGAAATGCAATGTAGAGCTGAGAGTGAGCGAAGGTTGATGTGGGTTGGAGGAGACGGAACGGGGTATTCGTTCGCTGGAGGTGTCAAATGAGCTTGAAGTGAGAATACAAGGTGGGAGATACGTACTTCGTATTTCGAGGAATTTAAGCTCGTCTCGGCAATGATTGAAGAGATGCTGGATGTTAAGATGTTGGTCGCCATTAATGACAATATGCTCCAGCCGCGACGTGTCGATAGGACAGCTGGGCCGAGTCAAGGCGCTAATGAGAGCCGTGCCTTGTTCTGTATTATGCTCAAATGATAAGTCGAGAAACTTCAGCTCTGGGCGGCGAATGCTATTAATAGCTTGAGAAGATTCAGTTTCGGACTCGGTGTCAGATGCAGCATCGGAGTCGCGAGTTGATGACACTGTCTCCATCCAGCCGAAGCAAATATTTCTCAAATGCTTGCTCCGTCGTAGAACACGTAAAGGAAAATTATTGAGGCCGACTAAGCGGAGGTCTTCCAGCCGTCCTCGTTCAAACACGTCAGCGAACGCCCTGCGTAGTTCTGGATGGAAGCTATCCCAGTTCATGGTGGCCTTTCTGAAACCGAGGATCTCAAGGCCTCGCAAGCCAGCTCCTGTCCACTGGTCGCAGTCGCGTTGACCGCCGTATGCGACCATTCTTAAAATGAATGGGAGCTCTTCGTCTTCAGAATTGACCCAGTATCGAACGTTGCTAAACCAGCTGTTTCTGATCGTGCCTTCGATAATTATGAGTTTCCGAACGAATCCTGCAATGTAGGGCGACCGGCGAAGGAGAGCGGAAAATGCACTGCAGAGGTGTGGGTGGACACCATCGTCTAGGGGGTGTCGACTAAGGCGAATGGTATGAAAGAGGGTAGCACGAGCAGAAGAGAGGAGGAAGGAATGGGTGAGAGAAAGAGAGTGAAGAGTAGAGGTATCGTCGGTTGGGGAGAGGTAGTCCGTTGTAATCGTGTGGAGGATTTCTGGTGGCAGGCGAGGACAAGAAGTCATGGATGTGGCAAAAAGACAAAAAGGAACGATGGAGTGGTACGAGAATATACGTGTCAGGCGCCTTCGCCTCAAGGCCAGGAAGAGACTAATATTCAGGGTCGCTAGCAAGCAGGAACAGGATCGGACAGCAGGTTTCGCGAAGTTCTGAGTGTGGAGAAGGTGCTCTTCAGCACATGTCGGCACAGAGTAGATGTCCCGTGGCACACATCACTCTCGCGAATGTACTCTAGGTGTTCTGCCACCTGTTTTCTCCATACATTGTTGCTTCTATCTTTGTTGGACCTGGCAGGACATGACCCTGAAATTGCGACGCGTCCCTCGCCCACAACCACGTGACCGGCCGAATGAAAAATCGGGAACCTTCCACGTCCAGAACCCAGTCGCATAACTTGGCTCTTTCACCTCGACCACAACCATCACTACCACCCCGACACAACCCTCATGGTACGTCTGCCTTGCCGTAGTCGCTGCTGTTGTTGACGTCTTGCAGGCTGCCCAGGCAACTTTCAAGTCCATCAAATCCGTCATCCCTCTCCTCGACCGCGTTCTCGTTCAACGCTTCAAACCTGAGACAGTTCGTCTTGTCCGCCTGCAACCTAGCCGCATATACTAACTCCTTCCTATAGAAAACCGCCTCAGGTATCTTCCTCCCCAGTTCTGCCACCAACAACCCTCTCCCGGAAGCCACCGTCATCGCAGTTGGCCCCGGCGCCCGCGACAAGAATGGTAACGTCATCCCTCCAAACGTGAAGACTGGTGACCGTGTTCTTCTTCCCGGCTGGGGAGGAAATCCTATCAAGGTTGGCGAAGAGGTGTGTATATGTGCTTCGGTCGTTCTCGGCGGGGATTGACACCACCTATTTATAGGAGTATTACCTCTTCAAAGACTCGGAAATTCTGGCAAAGATCCAGGAGTGAAGGATCTTCATAGATGAGGGGCCAGCGTGAAGCTCCGAGGATAGAGGCGCGTGCCACACTACGAAAAGTTCGCTAATAAGGGCCTCTTAATGCATTTGTCATACTAATATGTTTTTATACTTATTCACCTTGCATCACGTCGATCATCACCACTCAACATGATAACTATATGACCAATACATTTTATGAGTATGGTGCTTTCGTTACAAGCTGAACAAGCAACGGAATTAGTCTTCTCCGCCCTTCAGGGTTCACTACAGTTCACTACATTGTCCATTCTTCGGGGTTTCGAAAACATTTTCAATTCTCCATCTAGCTCTGATGTCAGCCGATTTTCGGACATCCTTTCCATAGCTTTCCATGTGCCGATATTCTTTTCTTCAATCTTGTTTCCGTTAATCTTGCGGTACATCACCCAGTAGCTTAGATTCCTGCTTGTTTCACTTCTTTCTTCCTTTCCACGACCCTCAAGACTCTCATGGGCACTACTATAGAGAGGTCTCCAGCCCCAACCACCGCCTTCGATGAATCTCAACGATCTCCAGCCCTTTCGATCTCCGATACTGTGTCAGCTCAACATGTCGAACAGGCTGCCCCAAGGCGATCCGAGGCTCACGGAGGATACCATTTCACTGACAGAAATCTTTTGAGCTCTCTCGTTATCGTCATCATAGTGACGTTCAGCATGATCATTAATGTATGTATGCAGCGATTTAAATTCTCATGGAACACACTGACTGGCTTCAATCCATTTGCAGACAGGAAACAGCACGTCCGTATCAATTGCGTTGCCTACGATTTCGAGGGAGTTCGGCGCCAACCCGTCTCTGTTACAGTGGATCGTGTCAGCCTACCCACTGAGTTCGGTGAGGCGCTTTTCCCCTTTCTGCTTCGGGGTATTAATACTCGGTGATTGGTGACTCTACTGAATCTACGCGCGGCTATTTCATCTTATGTGCAATTAACGCGAGTAGGGATGCCTGCTCTTGGTGTGCGGACGTTTGGCGGACTTGTATGGACGAAAGAGGACATATTTGCTGGGCACCTTGATGCTTGCTGCGTTCACACTTGGGTGCGGGTTTGCGAATAGTGCGTTATACATCTTTGAGGCGCTCATTCATTGCTCCGCTGACGTGTTTTTCGCGTGGGTCTTCGTGGTATAGATATCATTACGCTCATCATATTACGGGCCGTCCAAGGGATTGGGGCGGCAGCGACTATCCCCGCATCGGTTCGTTCCTCCCAATATTTTTGGATCCTTGCCTTTCAACTAATCTGGTTATTGACATTAACTTTGATTATCACATCACGTTCCTGGTCTTGGTGGATTATTGACTTTGGGCCCGGGTGTGGCGGTGGCTAGTTAGGGATTCTTGCACATGCCTTTCCTCCATCAAGGGCACGAGCACTTGCGTTTGCGACTTTTGCTGCCGGTGCACCTGTTGGTGCGGCGTTTGGATCCGCAATTGGCGGGTTATTAACTGAGAAGACTCCGTACGTTGGATCCTTCGTCCTACGATGAAATCGGGCTAATACTCTATCATCCTGTAACTTGGTGTGGGATATGTGTCGGACAGAAAAACATGGCGCTCGTCATTCTACATGTTCACAGGCGTCAACATCCTGTGCTTCATTGGCGGTCTACTATGCATTGATAAGGACATACCACACCCGAAGGACGACAGGAAAGTAGACTGGTTAGGCGCGTTTCTGATCACTGCCGGGTTGGTGATGATCCTGTTCGTGTTAGGTGACGGAGAGGAGGCGCCAAAACAATGGGCTACTGGATGTATGTCTCTCTATGCCCTCGCCGGACTACTAATTGATTCATGACGGTGTCTTTGGACAGATATCATTGCCCTTCTCGTCGTTGGTGTGCTGTTGGTTGGCGCGTTCCTGTATTGGCAGTCGTTCCTCGAGAAGGCACAGAATGTGCGACAGAAACAACTAGAAGCAACATCACGCTCTGATGAAAACCGAGTTGAACGAGAGGACAGGTGGCGCAGTAGGCTTCCTCCGCCTGTTATGAAAATTTCGCTGTGGGGTCGAGCAAAGGGCAGATTCGCAGCGGTCATGGCTATTGCGTTTTTGACTTGGTCTTCGTTTATGGCCTGTACGTTCTGGGTGCAGGTAAGTCTTTTCATCCACCATTATCGGCACTCCCTTTTTGTTGACGGCCTTGTTTATATAGTTGTATTACCAAAATTACGCAGGTCTGAGACCGCTTGAAACTGTTGTTCGGCTCATCCCGATGTTCATCACGGGAATTGCGTGCAATGCGTTTGTTGGCTTCATGGCTAGTCATATGCCGATGATCATCATCACGAGTACGTATTTCTGTCCCTTGCTTTTTTCTGTTGCTTTGAATGTCATCATTATCACTAGCTTTGGGAACATTAGGCACGGCTGTCTCGTGTCTACTCTTTGCACTCATAGACCCCAAAGCCACGTATTGGGCGTTCGGTTTCCCCGCGATTATCCTTTCTGTTCTCGGAGTCGATTTTGTGTTCACAGCTGGGACACTGTATATCGCCAAGATCTCGTTACCGCATGAACAGAGTTTGGCAGGGGCGTTGTTCCAGACTATGACCCAGGTATGAATTTCAAGCCTCTTTTGTTGCTGAAGCTATCTCAAACTTGCATTATTCAGCTCGGAACATCAGCAGGAGTAACGGTATCAACGGTCGTGTTTAATCGCGTGGCGTCGAGCTTGGGCGAGGGAGAGGATACTATTAGGAGTTATCGAGCGGCGCAGTGGACGTGTTGTGCGTTTGGCATCTGTGGCGCAGTGCTGGCAGTTGCTTGCTTCAGAGGTGTGGGTGTGCCTGGGCACAAGAGGGTAAAAGGTTCCTCGGCGCAAGAGGAGACTAGGGTATCGAGTGAGAAGGTGATCGAAGAGAAGGAGCAGAAGGTGTAGACTAGAGAGCGTATGCTCAATCCGCTCGCGATTAGACTCTTGAGGACATTAAATGCCAGGTTATCATGTCATCACGACTCCCAGCATCATATACTGATCGTCGACTCGAATGCTCTCGAATGGCATGACTAATCCCATACTTAGCATTTTCTCCATATGGACCATAGCCTTCTGACCCACCCTGATTCTTTCCATGTTCCTAGTCCCCATTAGTTGGGACATGACTCCGCTCAACCTATAAAGTGTGCTTCTCTCAAGTAGACAGACTACTAAGCTCGTTCATTGTCTCTTACCGCGAACCTTACGACTCATGAATGAAGAATCTTCGACGCCAGGCATCATTCTCGATGAAATCCAGGAGTCTTCAAATACTTCAAACCAAATTATAAGAGATGACCAACTGGAGGCAGCACGGGAAACGTACAGACAACCAGAGACGCATGAAGGATACCTCGTCGTTCATAGGAGCCTTCTGAAATCCCTCATTATGGTCATCGTTGCGACACTCAGTATGCTCGTCAATGTATGCACATCCGAAATATTCAACATATGCGCCACGCTCTAACTCTTTTATAGATAGGCAACATTACACATGTGGCTATTTCGCTGCCTACGATTGGGGAAGAGTTTGGTGCCGATCCTTCGCTGTTACAGTGGATTGCATCGGCATATCCATTGAGTTCGGTGACTTTGCTCTATTTCTGACTGTTTCAGATGCTCATATTGCCGCTTCACGCTATCATTTTTCCCGGGCAGGGATGCTTGCTGCTTGTATGCGGACGATTGGCCGACATATATGGTCGAAAGAAGGCCTATTTGTCTGGAACATTGCTACTCGCTGGGCTCACCCTCGGATGCGGGTTTGCAAATAGTGCGTAGCGCCTCGACGTACTTCATGCTGAAACTGACATATCACGATTGGCTTCAAACCTGTCCCGACTCACAAGATATTGTCACACTTATCATATTGCGCGGTATTCAAGGCATCGGAGTAGCAACTACTATTCCTGCATCTGTAAGTTCACAGACAGCCTTTGATGTCCCCCCCACCCACTAACATTGACTGGTTCCGATCCTCGCGTCCTATATGTCATTTTTGGTGATGATATCTGGGCATTCTTGCACATGCTTTCCCACCATCAAGGGCTCGTTCGTTCGCATTTGCAACATTCGCTGCTGGTGCGCCTATTGGTGCCGCATTTGGAACCGCTATTGGCGGAGTTTTGACGCAAAAGACTGCGCATGTTCTTTTTTCTCCCACCAAGAACCTGTTTTCTGACTCTTATCCATTTTCTGAACAGACAAACTTGGCGTTCGTCGTTCTACATGTTCACGGCTGTTAATGTTCTCTGCTTCGTCGGTGGCCTACTATCTATCGATAAAGATCCTCCTCACCCAAAGGACAACAGGAAGGTGGACTGGCCGGGCGCCTTTCTAGTCACTGCGGCTTTGGTAATGATCTTATATGCGTTGGGAGAAGGCGAAAGTGCACCAAAACAATGGGCTACTGGGTGTATGTGATCTACTGATGTCTTCTAATTGGACTATTGACGCGATCAAATACCCCGTAATAGATATCATTGCGCTTCTGGCTGTTGGTGTGTTCCTGATCGGGGTATTCATATATTGGCAATGGTTTCTCGAGAAGGCACAAAACCAGCACCAGCAACGTAACGATGGAGAAGTTCAGAGCCAAGAACTACCAGGGAGACTGAAAACGTTGAAAGAAAATCTTCCTCCTCCACTTATGAAACTCTCGCTATGGGGCCGAGAAAAGGGGAGATTTGCGGCAGTGATGTGCATTGCGTTTTTGACTTGGGCTTCATTCATTGCCTGGTCATTCTGGATACAGGTATATCTTCATCTGGTCCTCCTCGTGAATGATGAACTGAACGCATATGTAGCTGTATTTCCAGAATTACTTAGGTCTCACACCACTTCAGACGGTCATCCGCGTCTTGCCTATGTTCGTTACCGGACTGTTGTGTAACACTTTTGTGGGGGTTATGGCTGGCCACACTCCGATGGTTGTAATTACAAGTAAGAAAATTTCCCGTCTGTGTCATTGTGGCTACGTACTTACTAACTACGTGCCACTTTGTCACGGACCTAAAGCTATGGGAACGATGGGCACGACACTTGCGTGTCTTCTCTTTGCGATCATAAATACAAAGGCTATTTACTGGGCATTTGAGTTTCCCGCAATGATCTTGTCGGTTCTTGGAGCCGATTTCGTTTTCACCGCCGGGTCGCTTTACATTGCTAAGATATCGCTGCCGCATGAACAGAGTCTTGCAGCAGCTTTATTTCAGACCATGACACAAGTACGTTTTCATTTCTCTCCTATGCCACCCATCCAATTAACTGCCCCCTTCAGCTCGGAACTTCTGCTGGGGTGACAATATCAACAGTCGTTTTCAACCGTGTGACGTCAAGCTTGGATGATGGAGAGGATATGATTCGAAGCTATCGTGCGGCGCAGTGGACCTGCTGCGCGTTTGGCATTTGCGGGGCGTTGCTGTCGCTTGCGTTCTTTAGGGGCGTGGGTGTGCCGGGGCATAAGGAAAACAAAGCACCGTCGCAGGAGGGCATGTTGAGTGAGACCTTGAGTAAAGGAGGAAGTACGGAGAAGGAAACAATAGATGAGGCCAAATAAGGTTTGAATGGAAAGGGGATTGGGGTAGTATATTTTCTTTGTGGCCCATGGATGGGTCCTGATCATCTGTGTATACAGAGGTTTGCTACGGACCCCTCAGGCTACGGACCCCTCAGGTAGCAAAAACTCCCTCTCAATCGTCTTGGTCTCGGGCACGATTGGTCTCAGGATAGCTTAGAATGCATTTCGGCTGTATCAGATGTGAACTGAAGGGAAAATCTTGTTTTTATTCCCCTTTCAGTTTCCATAGTTTTCTTTCAAAGTATTGGGCTTCGCCGGTGGTAGGCAAGGCTCCGTCGCACCTAGAGTAATACATAGGATCTCGCGGGAGCTCATTTGTAATGTTTCAATAATAGTTACACTCCCTCCTCCCCTCTCAATATTACTAAAGACTTATTGTTGAAGTATTTCGAAACCTCGTCTCGGACCTCCCTTGGATTCTCTGCCCCTAGAAACCCACCCTGCATGTGATCAGGACTGTCTGCATTACCCTCAACGTGCGTGCATTGTTGTCGTACTACCACCCTCGCGGACATTTTCGTTGGACTCCGGCGTTGAAAAACTTCAATTGATTGACGGTCGTAGCCAGGCTCGCAAACCCTTCGCATCGGCTCACATCGAGAAGGTCCTTCAGTCCCTCGACGCATCTGTTTGTCCCAAGAGTGCCGAAAAATATCAACACGACATTGCGAGGCAAGGAATATAAGGTCCGAGTTCCTCGTTGCACCGTGTCTGGGGTATCTTGTCGGATTCATCTGTAAGAACCATCATGTTTGATTTTCCTAGTGGTCCGTGGGGAGTCAAGACATCTATGGCCTGGGCCTAGTGCACCACGGATGTCACGCACGTAAAGTCAGGAGTGACGGGGAGCTCCATGTCTTGATCGTCGAGGAGGCAAATTCAACGGGGTGAATACGCCATCGCAGGTGAGATGTCCGTTGATGTACTCGAGTTTTGGATACTAAAAGATAGTATCGTACAGGCTTATCGGTGGGACTGATTGATATAGCCACCTTGGGGCTCTCGACGCGTCCTCACGGGACACATTCCTCTCAGTAGGTCCTAGTCCATCTTACGTAGTCCTCAATGCGCGACTCATCGAATTCCATGACGCATCGTCCTATAATAATGGAATAGGTCGAGACAAACTGCCTACAGTTCCAAAAGAGCTAAGAACGTTCGTCGCGGAATCGCAGTTTTCTTTCGATTTATCGACTCCCCAGATATTCAAACGTGATATTCTACAACTACCCATTGCTGCATTGTTGCGAGGGAATCCTACTGGATCTGGCTTGGCTCAGTCCCAAAGCCCTGGACTTGGTGTGCTCAGTCAGTCTTCGTTCTTTGCTTCCCCTGGAAGATGTGTTCCTGTTTAGTGAAATGACGATCGCCAAGTGTTCGAGTGCATGGCTACTTCTTCATCTACCCCGACACCCCCGGTGCTCGCTGAGACTCCGAATTGGACTATGGCAAAACAGAACAACCACCGTAGATCAAGTCGTGAATACTCTCCGAACAGCGATGCGAATTTATACTCTTGGCACCAAATTCGCTGAATCCACTCCACCCGGTTGCTGCCCGTGGGCTCTGAAAAGGTAACGTAGACAAGTTGGGGGGTTGGGGAGGGGGTTGAATGCCATACCTATACGCAGGATAATCTAAGATGAGAAGCATGCGACTCATGAAAGGATAAGATAATCGAAGGGATACAGTCTAGCTATCATCCCCTGATCCTTACAGTCACAAACAAAGGCTACTTTGTAACTCCTATCAGCTTACTACCTCTCTCATCCTTTCTGCATTTCGAGCAGTCACCAGTTCCCTGTCTTCTCTCAAAAAAATCGCATCCTTACATCACCCTCTATTATGACCGATACTGCCAATCCCCTTAATACAAGTCAGAACTCCGCCGATGATAATGATCGATCCCAGGATACTCCAGGGCCACGCGGGAAACATCGCACCCCGGAAATGATCGAATTCTTCAACAGACTTTCCCTTGGTGGGAAACTCGTGTGGAACAAAAAGCGTGAGGAAAACAATTTTAAAAGAGAACAGAACAGGATTTTAGCTCAGCAGAACCTGGCCGAAGCCGCCTCCGACTCCGAAGATGAGTCTCTGTTCTCATTCAACGAGGAGGACTTGGAACTGCTTGAAGACCCATCTGTTTTTGAATCCTACAAGGAAATCATTCCCCCTTCACTTAGACTTTCTCTGGCCTCCCGGAAGAGGAAACGAGAGGCGACGGGTTCCACCAGGGACCAGGATTCCAGCTCTGTCAAGCGACGCTGCGTCGACGGCAGACTGCTACGTTCTGGCGCTGACACCGTAGACGTCGCCCCCCAAGAGATTCCTGAAATCTATTACCACACTGCGCAGGAAGGTGTTCACATTCCCCTCTGTCTCTTCCACCCCCTCGCAATCAAATATGTGGCCGAGAACTTAGTTTCAGTGGCACTTGCCACAGTCAATCCTCATGGATCGGACTCTAAGAAGCGAAGCGTCATGGACATTAATCAACTCACCCCCCTTTTTGGTCCCAACAACAGCCCACATTTTATGTATGACAAATTTTTGGAGGCGGCATCAAACTACTTCTGTTTCCAGAGCACCCATGATGCCGAGATGTCCGACGGCAGTCCCACGAAAGCAGGCACGTGGCACTCCAACTGGGAGTCCCGCTTTCATTTCTTCACCTCCCATCTCAACGCCAGCGTCCTTTACCCACTATGGTGTTTGCATGAACTCTTCTTACAGAAATGCATTCTCATCAAGAAGATGGCCTTTGACCATGCTCTCTATAACCAGCACTACCTCATGGCCCAATGCAGCTCACCCACACCATTGGTTATCCCTGCTCCCACATGCCAGACCACATCACTCCTGACCCCAAATAGTCCCAACTCTCAGTTTCCTTCCTTTCTACCCCCTCCCACCTATGCATACAACATCACTTCCCCTTTTCATTACAACACCAATCCCACCACCAACCCCCCATCTGGTTCAGTCCCCAACTACTCCCTGAAAGGAGGTAAACAGCCAAACTGCCAAGGAAAAAAAGGAGGACAGCCAAACAAAGAAGAGAACATGACATGCATTGCCTGTGGCAGCAAGCACACCATCTTCTGTCACATTAAACAATCCTTCTCTGACAAATACCCTGATGGCAAAGCAATGTGGGCCAAAACTTCAGAAGGAAAACTCCTCAGCCCTGACAGCAAAGAGATCTGCATTATCTGGAACCTCACTGTGAACACCTCCAAATCTTGTGACCACAGACCAGAGAGAGTCCACATCTGCTCCCTTTGTGGAGGCAATCATGCTGCTCTTGGTGGTGACTGTAGACACCTTGGGAACTGAATGATGACATCAAAAAGTGGTACCCCACTCCCCTCTCTTATATTCTAGACTAGCCAATACCATAATTCAGTGACTGCTTTTCAACCCCTCCTTTCATTCTTGTCCTGAAATCTTTTCCAAAATTGTTCATCCATACAATGCAGATGCTTTCAAGTTCTTTCTCACCAAACACACTCTTCTTGACCAATATCCAGATCTTGTTCCTTTCTTGTGCAATGGGTTCCCAATAGGCCCAATGCCTGAACTCACTCAGACAAACATTCTAAAAAACCATCCTTCAGCAAGATATCATGCATCAACTATCAATGAGTACCTTGTGGAAGAAGTCAGTTCTGGCTGCATGGATGGCCCTTTTTCATGCCAAAAAGTCAAGCAGATACTACATGGCCCTTTCCAGTCATCTCCTCTCATCATTGCTGTCCAACCACAGGCACCTGGAGAGCCCAACAAGATCAGAGTATGCTGACACCTCTCAAAATCCAAAGATTCCATCCCCTCAGTCAACTCATTCATCAAAGAGGCATCATTCCCAACTCACTTCAACACAGCATCCCATGTCACAGAGACAGTGAGTACCACCAGATCCATCTCTCAGTGGCACAGACCACTGTAGTTGGGCATGTACCAGACAAGGTGCTTCAGGCCCTCCAGTCCTTTATCTCTGGCATCAGGCCAACACCAGCTCTTGCATTCAATCAGGCATATGCAGATTGGTCTGAAGGACATAAGCCTGCAATGGTCTTTAAGTCCTGAGCATCTATTGCAGTCCAGTTGTCTCATGCAGTCAAGCTCATTATTCTGTCAGGTCACATCAGCTCCTATTGGCACCCAGGCCTGTATGATTGACATTGTAAAATTCCACTGTACATGTCCAGCTGTTCCCAATCACAAACCCTGGCTTGTCATACAAGGCTGAGAAGGTGAATTCTATATTGACCATGCCTACCTGTTTGGTGCCTCCTCTGCCAGCAGCAATGCTGGCATGATTGCTAATGCATGTATCAATATATGGATTCAGGAGGGTACTGAAAGCATTGCTGAATATGAAGATGATCTTGCCACCACCTGCTCCCCAACCCCTGATGAGCCCTTCTCCAACCCCAATGGCTTCTGCTATGCATATGACAAGAACTCCCTCCTTCTCAAAGCCCAGTCACTTGGCATCCCCTGGCACCCAACTAAGGGCATGCAGGACTTCACATCTGAGTTCATGTTTATTGGACTCAAGTGGAGCTATATCACCCACTCTGTCAGCCTACCTGAGCACAAATGGCTGAAATACCTCTGACATGTCAATAACTTCTTATACCAATTCATAGTCAGACAAAACCAGTGTCAATTATGAGATGTGGAAAGCATCCACAGCACCCTCTGTTATATCTCATTCATTTTCACTGATGGCCACTCCCATCTTCCCTCCCTGTCCAACTTTGCCTCCCATTTTGATTGTGACCAGTTTGCTTGCTGCCATCCTCCACCTTCCATCTTCACTAACCTCAAATAGTGGCAAGCATGCCTTGAAGATCAATCCTTCACATGCCCCCTCCTTCCACTAGGTCCCCTCCTGGATTGCCACATCTACATTGATGCTAGCACATCCTGGGGGATTAGCATTGTCATTGGAGATGAATGGTTAGCCTTCCATCTTTCAGACACATGGAAGATCTTGGGCCATGACATCAGTTGGTTAGAAACTGTAGGTGTTGAACTAGTCAGCTATGCCATTGATGCAATGGGCATTCAAAACACTCAAGTGCTCATCCACTCAGACAACCAAGGCACTATCAGTGCCATGGGAAAAGGGAGGAGTCCCAATTTCCACATAAACCTGAGCATCCACCACACCTACTCCATTCTTATCCCATCCTCCATCTTTCCTGTCCTAGTATATGTCCCATCAGGACAGAACCCTGCTGACCCCATCTCCCAAGGCATCTTTGGGCCACCTGACAAACTTCTCCATATTCAATTTGATATGCCCAAAGAGCTCTGCCCTGTATTCACTCTTGACCAGACCACATACATTCAACCCACCTCCAGCCAGCCACCAGGCACCCACCCTTTGTAATCACTCTGTACTTTATTTCCTTAGTCCACACAGCATTACCACCCTGTTCACTATTTATATACTATTTATGCCATTCCCTGTAACACAGCCAGCAGTAAATCAATCAACCCATCCAATCACACACATAATACACCAGAAATACATGACCTGCCACCCATCCATCAGCCAGGTCTGGACCACTCCACATCATGCTCTCCAGACCCAATTGGACAACAGCATTCTGACTCCTCAGGTCCATACTGATCAAGTGACCATTGCTTTATCACAGCCTCCCTAAACATATCCTGACACTTGACTTCCCTCCCCATGCCCATCTCCTGATGAGCCCCAAAACTCAAATTGGACTCACAACTTTGTCCACCTGTGAAGGCTGAGGCCAGGCTTAGCTCCTGGTCCTCCACATATGCTGAACACAACCACTCCAAATGCCAACACTCAATACCTGCATGGTTGTCTGACTTGGCTGATTCTATAGCTCTAGAAGGCTGGGTACCAAGCACTAAGGCATCTTACACTGCAGGCATTCTCTGCTTCACCCAATTCTGTGATGAACACAATATCCCAGAGGACAACTGTATGCCTGCATCAACAGATCTCCTAGCTGCATTCACCTCCTCTTTTGCTGGCTCCTACAGTGGTAAGACCATTGCCAGTTGGTTATCTGGCATTTGGGCATGGCACATAGTGAAGCAGGCCCCCTGGTTCAGAAATAACAAACACCTGGAACTCATACAGAAAGCTGCTGACAAGCAAGGCACATCCTTCAAATGACCCATGTGCCCTCCTGTCTCCCTCAAACTCCTATGTATCCTATGCTCTCACCTGGACCTGTCCTCATCATTCCACACCACCTTATGGGCTGCTGCTCTCACTGCCTTTTTCAGCTGCCACAGACTTGGGGAGATTACAGTCAGCTCACTTTCTAATTTCAGCCCAGTATACCACTGCACCAGGGCTATCCCAGTCCACTTCAAGGTTTCTACCTCAGGTATACCACTGGCAGCTTTCCACATCTCATGGATGAAGACTACATACTCTGAGGGTGCATCTATCATCCTCACAGGCCGAGATGATGACCTCTGCCCTGTAGCTGCCCTTAAAAACCACCTCTCTATCAACCATGATGCCCCAAAGAACCTATCATTCTTCAGCTTCAGATCTCCTGAAGGCAACTGGCAACACATGGTGAAGCACACCTTCCTTGCACTGGTCCTCAATTGTTGGAATGACACCTCATCAAATCACATGTCAGGACACAGTTTCTGCATCAGTGGTGCAGTCACACTCCTTTTGTCAGGTGTCCCTCCCGAAGTTGTCACTGCCACTGGTGGGTGGACATCACTGGCATTCCTTACCTACTGGCATAAAATAGAGGATATCATTCCTGTTTCCACTTCCCTCACTTACTCCAGATTACAACTAGACCAAGCTCATTCAAGCCTAGATCACTTCCATAGATCCTCTGACTGTAGTACATAATACCACTATTCTCTCCCTTCCTGTCAGTAATTGTGGAGTGAACTAATTTGGGTAGGCTAACCTTGCCACCTCGTAGCCAAGCTTGTCGTGGGTGAGTTACACTCCTAGTGGTACAGCCACTTGGCACACACTTCGGCGTCCAGGTTGGCCTACCAATCGCTCAGGCCCTGGCGGACTTTACTTCTACATCACGCAAGGAGCTTGTATTCCCCTGTTTCATGCCCTCCACGCAATTTCCTCGCTCCTAAAGTCATGTGACATTTGGAATACTGTCCTTCCCATACAGCTTATGTAAGCATAATTATTCTGACACATTTCAAAGCCTTTTCCCACTGCCTGATTCCAAGGCATTTCCAAAGGCCAGCTCTGAGCTCACGTAAGCATTTTCTGACTCAAATGTCACAAGTCTCCGCCAGGCCCTCCGCAACACCAGAAATTGTCCCCTTGGATAATTTCTGCTCACCTTCCAGCCATACCTGACCTGCACTTGCTAGACACACACCCGAAGATATCTTATTGGTGGACTATTCCCCAGGGAGTGACCTTGGATCCGTGGGGTTGATCGGTCCACACCTCCGATGAGATCTTGTACTGGTGGTACGTGGATGAATCTGTAATTTCCGTCTCTGTAGCGAGGCATAGTTGGATACTTCCTTGTAAAGAGCAAATGGGAAATGTAAGAGATGAAGCGGCGGGGCATTCGCCCTGTCCCTGTGAAGAACAGGGTCTCTCGTGTCGGCGAATGGGTGAGCCGGCGGAAATTGCGAGATTTTACTTGTCTGTCCAGTAGCCAACAAGCCCAAAAGCTTGTATGGACCCAATACAGGTTTTCTGACTTCACACCGTATTTGGTACTCGGCGTGCGCCCTATTTGACTCGATACTGACAGAAAATTGGGGTGCAGAGGCGCTAACACTTGGGCGTTCCGTGGATCGCCATGGATGAAGCCTTCCTGGTGCTAGCGCTAATCGTCGCGCGCCTATTTTCTCTGACCCAGTAATACTAACCAGGGCTTCAGACACCTTGAACTTGACCAAACTTCTCATCCGTCGGGGCCTTTCAAACATGCTAGTTAGCGAAGGTCCTTCCCTGACATACGATGTTCTAGGACACATAGCTCACTGTGTCAAAGACGATAGGGATGTGCTGTGGCTACTCATGAAGACCTGCAAGGCGCCGTCCGTCTTGTCCAGGAAACATATTTAACACCAGATCACGGCTGACTCGTTTCTACTCTCTGCACTCATAGACCCCAAAGCCACGTATTGGGCATTCGGTTTCCTCGTGATTATTCTTTCGGTTCTCGGAGTCGATTTTGTGTTCATGGCTGGGACACTGTATATCGCCAAGATCTCGTTGGCGTTATTCCAGACCATGATCCAGGTACGAATTTCAAGCCTCTTTTGTTGCTGAAGCCACCTCAAACCTGTGTCACTCAACTAGAAACATCAGCAGGAGTAACGATATCAACAGCCATGTTTAATCGCGTGGCGTCGAGCTTGGGCAAGGGAGAGGATACTATTAGGAGTTATCGAGCGGCGCAGTGGACGTGTTGTGCGTTTGGCATCTGTGGCGCAGTGCTGGTAGTTGCTTGCTTTAGGGGTGTAGGTGTGTCTGGGTATAAGAGGGTAAAAGGTTCCTCAGCGCAAGAGGAGACTAGGATATCGGATGAGAAGGTGTAGACTAGAGAGCATATGCTCAATCCGCTCGTAATTAGACTACTCTTAAGGGTGTTACATAGATGTTAGGTTATCATGTCATCATGATTACCAAGAAATCCATTGTTTTCATCACATACTGATGGCCGAATCGAATGGCATGGACAAATTCCATACTCAGCATTTTCTCCGTATAGACGACAGCCTTCTGACCCACTCTGATCCTTCCCATGTTCCACAGTCCTCATTAGTTGGGACATGCCTCTGTTCAACCCATAAAGCGTGCTCCTCTCAAGTGGACAGTCTGTTGAACTCGTCCTTTGACTCTTACCGCGGATCTAACAACTCGCCATGAAAGAAAGATCTGCAACGTCAAACATTGTTCTGGATGAACCTCAAGAATCTTCGGATACTTCAAACCACTCTATAATAGATGACCGACCGGAGGCAGCACGGGCAACGCAGGAACTGCAAGAGATGCATGAAGGATACCACGTGGTTCATAGGAGTCTTCTGAAATCCCTTACCATTGTCATCGTTGCGACACTCAGTATGCTCGTCAATGTATGCACATCCGAAAAGCTCAGTATATGCTCTGATCCCTAACTCTTTTATAGATAGGCAACACTACCTATGTGTCTATTTCGCTGCCTACGATTGGAAAAGAGTTTGGTGCCGATCCCTCACTGTTACAATGGATCGTATCAGCATATCCGTTGAGTTCGGTGAGCTTGCTCTACTTGTGATTTTTCTGTCACTCATATATGCTATCACTCCTCTTAATAGGGATGCTTGCTGCTTGTCTGCGGACGCTTGGCCGATATATATGGCCGAAAAAAAGCTTATTTGTCGGGAACATTGTTACTTGCTGGGTTCACCCTCGGATGCGGGTTTTCGAATAGTGCGTAACGCCTCAAAGTAATTCATACTGGATCTGACATGTGGCATTTGGCTCGGAATTGGCTTTGCTTCACAAGATATCGTCACACTCATCATATTGCGTGCTATCCAAGGCATCGGAGTAGCAGCTACTATTCCTGCATCTGTAAGCCCGTAGATGGCCTTCGATGCCCTTCAGCCCACTAACATTGGCATTTGATTCCGAATCTCGCGTCCCATGTGTCATATTTGTTGGTGGTATCTTTGGATAGCTTGGCATTCTTGCACATGCTTTCCCACCATCAAGAGCTCGTTCGTTCGCATTCGCAACTTTCGCTGCCGGTGCGCCTATTGGTGCCGCATTTGGAACCGCTATTGGCGGAGTTTTGACGCAAAAGACTGCGCATGTTCTTTTTCTCTTCCACGAGGAATCTCTATTCTGATTTTTACCCATTTATGAACAGAAAAACTTGGCGTTCATCGTTTTACATGTTCACGGCTATTAATATCCTCTGCTTTGTCGGTGGCTTACTATCTATCAATAAAGATTTACCTCATCCAAAGGACGACAGGAAGGTAGACTGGCCGGGTGCCTTTCTAGTCACTGCGGCTTTGGTAATGGTCCTATATGTGTTGGGGGAAGGTGAAAGCGCACCGAAACAGTGGGCTACTGGGTGTATGTGATCTACTGATGTCTTCTAATTGGGCTATTGACGCAATCACATACCCCGTAACAGATATCATTGCGCTTTTGGTTGTCGGAGTGTTCCTGATTGGGGCATTCATATACTGGCAATGGTTCCTCGAGAGGGTGCAAAACCAGCGCCAACAACGTAGCGACGGAGAGGTTCAGAATCAAGAACTACCAGGGAGACTGAAAACGTTAAAAGAAAATCTTCCTCCGCCACTTATGAAACTCTCGCTATGGGGCCGAGAAAAGGGGAGATTTGCGGCAGTGATGTGCATTGCGTTTTTGACTTGGGCTTCATTCATTGCCTGGACATTCTGGATACAAGTATGTTTTCATCGAGTCCTCCTTGTGAATGATGAAATGAACGCATATGTAGCTATATTTCCAGAATTATATAGGTCTCACACCACTTCAGACGGTCATCCGTGTCTTGCCTACGTTTGTTACCGGACTGTTGTGTAACACTTTTGTTGGGGTTATGGCTGGCCACACACCGATGATCGTCATTACAAGTAAGCAATCACCCAGCCTCTGCTCACTATGGATACGTACCTTATCAACTCCATGCCACTTTGTCTTGTACCTGAAGCTATGGGAACGATGGGCACGACACTTGCGTGTCTTCTCTTTGCGATCATAAACACGAAGACTACTTATTGGGCATTTGAGTTTCCCGCAATGATCTTGTCGGTTCTTGGGGTCGACTTCGTTTTCACCGCCGGAACGCTTTATATTGCTAAGATATCGCTGCCGCATGAACAGAGTCTTGCAGCAGCTCTATTCCAGACCATGACACAAGTACGTCTCCTTTTCTCTCTTATGCCATGTAATCAATTAAATGCCCCCTCCAGCTCGGAACTTCTGCGGGAGTAACAATATCGACAGTTGTGTTCAACCGCATGACGTTGAGCTTGGGTGATGGAGAGGATATGATTCGAAGCTATCGTGCGGCGCAGTGGACTTGCTGTGCGTTTGGCATTTGCGGGGCGTTGTTATCACTTGTATTCTTTAGGGGCGTAGGTGTACCGGGGCATAAGGAGGAAAAAGCACCGTCGCGGGAGGGTGCGTTGAGTGAGACTTTGAGCAGAGGAGGAAGCGTAGAGAAGGAGCCAATAGACGAGGGTAAATAGGTATGAACGGGAAAGGGTTTGGGATAGTACATTTCCATTGCGATCTATCAATGAGTCCTGGTAGTCTGTGTATACATCCATCTGCTACGGACCCCCAGGCAGTAAAAAGAAAACTTCTCTTAATCGTCGTGGTCTCGGGCACGATTGGCCTCAGATAGCTTGGAATGTACTTCGGCTTAATTAAAGGGAAAATTTTACTTTTATTTCCCTTCCAGTTTCCATAATTTTCTTTCAAAATGTTGGGCTTCGCCGATGGTAGGCAAGTCTCTGTCATACCTGGAGTGGTACATAGAATCTCGTGGGAGCTCATTTGTAACATTTCAATAGCGGTTACACACCCTCCCCCGCTCGAAATACCTAAAGATTTCTACTGAAATTTTTCGAAACCTCATCTCGGACCTCCCTTGGGTTCCGATCCCTAGAAACCTTCCATGTGAGTGATGGCAACTTCTGCATCACCCTCAACGTGCGTGCGTTGTTATCCTACTACCACCCCCGCGAACACTTTCGTTGGACTCTGGTGTTGAAAAGCTTCAATTGATTGAGGGACGTAACCACGCTCACAAATCCTCCGCCTCGACGACTCACGTTGAGAGAATCCTTCAGTCCTTTAACACATCTGTTTGTCCCAAGAGTACCAACGTGACATTGCGAGGCAAGGAATATAGGGTCCGAATTCCCCGTTCCACCGCGTACGGAGGATCTCGTCGGATTTATCTACAAGAACGATCATTTGAGGTGTTCCTGGTGGCCATGCGGAGTCAGGACACCTGCGGCTCTGGCATAGTGCACCACGAACGTCATGCATGTAAAGTCAGGAGTGTCGGGAGTGACTGTGAGTTCCTTGCTGTAGTCGTCGGGGAGGCAAATCCAACGGGGTGAATGCGCTATCGCAGGTGAGATGTCCGCTGGTGACGGACTTGAGTTTTGAATACTAAAAGATAGTATCGTACATCTGCGGGGTGCTTTGAGGATGAGGAACAAGAGGTCATTAAAGGATTAGTGCGCTTTGTACAGTTTCACATCCTGTCCATTGTTTCCGAACTGGAGTTTCAGAATGGGAACGAAGAGAGGCTGATGTTCCGCATTCACCTACCTGAACTGTGAACACCACAAGCGGCTTCCAGAATGAGACAAAATGACCGTGAAGTTCGGGTTTCTTACGTCAATCACTGTCTCCTTGTATATATCCTACCCTCGCCGTCGCCAACAACGTAGTACACCTCGGCTTATTCGAGCTTGTTCTCTAATACCCCGTCATGCTTCCGTACACCTTATTCCAAAGGTTATCGGTGGGACTGATTGATATACTTAGCCGTTCTGGGGCTTTCGATGCGCCCTCACAGGACACATGCCTCTCAGTGGTCCAGTCCATCCTACGTATTCCTCAATATGCGACTATTCAACTGCCATGGCGCGTCGTCTTTACAAGAACGGAATAGGTCGATTGAAACCGCTTACAGTTACAAAAGAGCTAAAGAGGCTCATCAAGGAATCGCAGTTTTCTTTCCATTCATTGATTCTCCAGGCATTCAAATGTAATACCCTACAACTACCCGATGCGGCATCGTTGCGAACCACAGAAATCCTACTGATGCAGTCCCAAAGTCGTGGACCTGGTGTGCTCAGTCGGTCTTCGTACGTTGTTGCCACTTTCCTGGACGATGTATTCCGGTCTAGTAAAATGACGATCTTTGACTAATGCCAAGCGTTCAAGCGTGTGGTTGCTTCATCCCGACACACCTTCCCGCTAAGACTCATAATTTGGACGTGGCAAAAACAGGACAACTAAACTTAGACCAAGTCACGAATACTCTTCGGACAGTGGTGCGAATTGATACTCTGAGCGTTAAATTCACTGAAGCCGCTCCACCAGGTTGCTGCCCGTGAACTCTGGAAAGATGTTATATACAACGGGGGGGGTAAAGATGACATACCTATCGCACCGGATAGTGGTGGACTATTCCGCAGGGAGTGAGCCTGGACCCGTGGAGCCGATGGATCCACACCCCCGATGAGGTCTGGTACCGGCAGTACGTGGTTCCCGTCCCTGGGATGTAGCGGGACATAGTTGGACACTTGTGAAGAACATTCGGGAAGTGCGAGAGACGAAGTTACGGAGCACTAGGCGACGGAATAATATCGCCTTGTCCCCGTGGAGTACGGGGTTTCTCATGTCGGCGAATTGGTGAACCGACGGAAGTTGTGTGTTTACTTACCTGCCCGGTAGCCAACAAGCCCAAAAGCCTGAACGGACCGAATACAGGCTTTCTGATATTCCCACCGCATTTGGTGCGAAGTGCGCTCCCTTTGGGCTCGACAGCAACGAATAGGATGAGAGAAGTCGAGGGGAGAGGCGCTAATCTTTGGGTGTTCCGTGGATCACGACGCTTGAAGTCTACTATATGGTCTCGGCGCTAGTGCTAATCGTTGCGCGCCTATCTTCCCTGACTCAGTCATACTAATCGGGGCTGAGGGCACCTGGAACTTGACCAAACCTCTCATCCGTCCGGGCCTTTCAAGCATGCCAGTTAGTGAAGGACCTTCACTGACATACGATGTTCTGGGGCACATAGTTCACTGTGTCAAAGACGACAGGGATGTGCTGTGGCTACTTATGAAGACTTGCAGGACGCTATCTGTCTTGTCCAGGAAATATATCTATCACGAGATCAAGCTTTCCTTCACTGCAGTCTACGAAATTAGCGATGCTGGTGCCCAATCCGTGCCTAGGTTCTATAACCTGATAACTCACTGCCCGAATACGACATCTTATGTCCACAGTCTCGTCATCCACTTCCGCCGCAGAGCCATTTTCTCCACGCCATACCTTAACCTTCTCGTGCATATCATCCCTGCACTTACCCGTCTAGAGCGCCTCTGCTTATTCGAACTTGTCTCTCTCCCGTCTAATCTCCTCACCGTACTCCATTCCGCCCTCCAGCGCCCTTCCCTCCGAGGAATATCAATACGACAAAGTGACATACCGATATTCAATCTCTTCAGCGGTCCAAGCCACCTTGCTTCTTTCTCCATAGGTCCGAATATCAACCCAGATGTTCCACAGCGCATGAGTCGTCGGTCACCACGAATCGCTCTGGCGGAATTGGAATGGATCGAGGGGGAGTATACGCTGTCTCCGTTAGAGTTGACGAACCTCTTCATGGAGCAGACATCCCCTTTTGATTTATCGAATCTCCAAACATTCAAATGGGATGTCCTAAAGCCACGTGAACTGCGGTTCTTGCAAAGCACGCAAACTGTTCTGCACATCGCGAAATATAGTTTGCAGAATCTATATTTGATGTGCCCCACTGGTCTTCGTGAGTATCTATCTGTTTGTGACTGGTAGGTTTACTTGTCGTATTGACGACGGCTGGTTTCTAGCAAATATTGCTGGGCAGAGTGTTCCGCCTCTTGACCTCTCCTCACTTTATTTCCTCCGGTCGGTAACACTTCTGATTCCAAATTATACTGAGAGCGAGGATGGAGGATGCAACGTGGACTGGGTCGTTAGTGTCCTTCGCACCACGACCCGGGTCGAAAAATTCACTCTCAAGTTCTCGGCATCAATTCCAGCGGCGGATATAAGGATTGAAACGGAAAGACTCTTGCCTGTCCTCGGGTCATACCCGAGACTTAAGACATTTCGCATTGTATGCAATGACTTGGAATCTGTGGAAAGATGTCGGAGACAGGTGCATCAGGAGATGTCGTTCATTCTGCAGAGGCTAGAGTTTGATATTTTTGTTGGTGCTGAGCCTTGGCTTTGTGGGGTAGACGGTTCACGACGACGGCCTGTTTCGGAATAAAGGTGGTGTTCTGTTATATGACTTGAATCTATGGCCATTTGGATCCGGAACCGAATGGGCTCATCGCACAGTTGCGTTTTACAACATGCATAGATATCACCTGCTTTCCATTATTTCTTAATCTATCAGCTGGTCCCATATTTAGGCCTAGTTATTAATAATACTGTCAGCCCCCGGTTTGACGCATGTAAGAGTAGATGGCCAACGACCTTGTGGCGGTAGGTATTTCAAGAAAATCACAAGTATATGCCTACGTAAATCTTCCACTTTATCTACATCATGAGACTTTGTGTTTACCTCCATCAATTTGGGCTCTCGATCGGGATCAGAAGCATAAACTCAGAACGAAACGTTGCGCCCATGATATTTTGGCATGAAGAGGTGGGCATCTGGTTTCCTGTATTGGCTAGCGCACTCTTGTGAGCTAGTTATGAAAGGGAGCGAAGGGTGACAGATGTAACCAAATCTTAGCAACAAACTTTTGTCTCAGTTTATTTGGTTTGTGGATACAACATCGCACGTACCGAGGTAGCCCAATCGATCGAATAAGCTTACGGTGAGCTTCAGACACTTGCCATAACTCTTGCTTTGAATCGAGGTGGTATGTGAACAAATCAAGAGGCCGCTTAATGAGCGCTTGTTCTCAAGGATTCGATCAACACGGTGACGTCGAGGGTATAGAGCCAGCTCCACTTTGGCAACAAACTACTAAGCGAACATCACTATGCTGTGCATAAATGATTGAACGTGCAAAGCGTGGTGAAGCTTCGAGACGCGATGAGCAATCAAATTGTGCTCCCCGTGGATCTTCCATTCCTTTTTGAACGCCTTATCTGTGGTGCATTTCGTCAGAGAAATTCTTTGGCGAGAGCTGTCACCCGATGACACGTATCTTGCGTCAGGGTGCGTCAGAATGGACAACATCGCTGCTAAATGTGACAATGTAGCATGTTCCGTATCAACCATGCAGCCCACTGTCGCCTAGCCTTGATATTTTACTTGACGAGGGGGGTCTGGTGATGTGACTGATAAATTATCGTTGTTGCTACGAAAGGAACAGTGAAAGGGCGAGCTTAGATGAGAAGGAGATAACCGAAATTGTACGGAGATTTGCCTAAAGGGGTTCTAGCTCTGACGACGGAGTCGAGGCTCGAGTGCATCTGTATTAAACTTTATGTGGAGAAGTAAGGAACTTCCCAAGTTCCGGTTAGAATCTGTTAGAATGGACCAGATGGTTTTCATCTGGTTGCTGCTTCGGTGATGGCGGGGCCAAGAATGAAAAGTAGTGCACAGCCGGCTCGGAGGAGTGGAAGGATGAGGCTTTCTCAGGGTATGTCTTTCCGAAAGGGTGCTACAAATTTACTGTCTGCGGGATTCGAACCGGAAGTGACATGATGCCTCGAGTGCCTTGATAATGCTCAGAATTTCAATATCCCTAGGCTACTTACAGACTCTTACAGAACGCCAGAAACCGTTTCGGTTTCACAGGGCTGGGGAAGAGTATCGTGATTTGAACATGCGAAATCGTATTGGGTCTGCAATGTAAGTATCACTTATTCAAAATTCATGGTATCTTCCAGGGGCCCTTTCTGCAGTGAGTGCTTAATCAATAGTGTTGCACTATACGTAGTGCTATGTCGTTGTCCGGTTCGAGCTTGTAACTGCGCCCGCACAAAGGTACATGTATGAGTTGAAGTGTGTCATCATATGGCGGGATCTCATGCAGGGGTAATATTATATGTCATGTTTCTGCTCAATGTTCGGCCGACGACATGAACAAACAAGACACATGATTGTAACTTAGCAAACACCACGCGTTCCCATGGTCCGCGGCAGACTCCTATAGCGAGGGCGCCGCCCGACTCGGTTATACTGTATTTCATGGGTTATTCACATGGGGGTGATGGGGATGGGAGGAGGTTGGAGGTCACCTGGTGTATGAAGGTGAACGACTATTAGGAGTCATGAGGACCCCATCAGTCTTTGCTTGATGCCAATTAGATGCTGTTCTTCTCGGAGACGATAATTTGGTCGTCATGCTCGTCATTACTAGCTATCACCCTCATTATCATATAGTCAATTGACTCGACCAGAGACTCGTGCCTTCGCCTCGTCCAATATAGTTTTCTGATCTCGTTCTGATCTCGGTTTGGCGCGGGGCAACTTTGATGCGGTTGTCGTTATCGCATGGCGTCCATCGGTCCCGATAAGGATGGCCACCTCTAGGACGGCCTAGGACTATCCTCGCTCAGGCCATCGGTCGACTACAGTCAACAACACTCATTTGGTATCAACCAGTCATGACCTCGTTTCCAAGGAGAAACAGGGAAAAGAAAAACGGAAGACCCAACGCTTGGAAATAGGGGCTAATGCGCCAAAAATACAAGTCAAGAGGTCTATACAGGGGAAATATCTGGGAATATGTTCCCTTTGGAGCACGCTAATAGAAAAAGGGGCTTATCTTATCTTGGGGAGCTTGGAGTTCGCTATTCAGTCCAATGGACGACTTCCTTGAGAGGCCATCGACGATCACAATCAGAAATCGGTCGTACTCCATAGCCCTGAACTCCCTACACACACTCCAACTCAAAAAAAAGTACTCCAAAACGCCACTTTGCCCATCACTAGACCGCGTTGCGTAACCAGTGAGTGTGATCATTCCTGGATGTTTGGTTCAGACAGGCCGCAGGTTTTAGACTGGGCCGAGGTCAGCGGTGGAGAGTCGGTGTTTACTGGATTGTTGGCCGATTGTTGTAGATAATTGAATGGTGTATGTATGGAGGGGGAATGGCTGCATGTTCACTGTCTGTGGTTCCTGTGGGAGAAAGAGTCGGAACCACAATCACCGGCGGTGCCGTTGTGCCAATGGCACGATGGACCCGGATAGGTCTGATCCAGATTCTTGGAGTGTCCTTATAATCAAGGAACTAGCGACCCGTGTTTCGCTTTCTCCCTTCTTTATTCTCCACTCTCTCCTTTACCTTGACGCCGCTTTTGACCGCTTGGTGTCTGTCCTCCTCACTTCTAGTGGAACTTATACGTTATGTCCGCCGCTGAGCTGTCAACGCTGTCTTATGCCAAGTACGGCAAGACCAATGTTCGGGTTTTCCGAGTCGTGCGAGCGGGAAAATGGCATCATATTGTTGAATACGACGTTACGGCACTCTTGGAGGGGGATATAGAAACGAGGTTAGTTTCGCCGCCATCCTATCGCACCTTTCCTCTCTCTGTCGTCTTGGTGTGCTCTGGAAGTCGAGTACTCAGCGCAGCACGTTGGACATCGCATGTCGCATGGTCACGTCAGAGCCTGGGATGAGATCATTCTCAGGTTGCATGAGAGAGGTCTAGACCTCCAAGGTCAGGGTATGCCGAAACTGATGGTACCTGGGTGATTACAGTTACACCCAAGCCGACAACAGTGTCGTCGTTGCCACAGACTCTGGTGCGGTTTCCCCTTGTTTCTCTTCCACTTACTCTCACCAAAGGTTACTCTCACTTGTGGTATGCTCTATCCTTGGTATTTTTGCGTTTTGGGCTTCTGCGCGGGTTGATCGGGCGTATGTGGTTCTCATGGTCTGGCGTGGATAGTCAAGAATATCACATATTGTGCGTTGCCCATTTGTTCTATTTCTACGACAATTTTGTGGGATCATTTGCTAATGGATTATATTTGGTGCTATAGACCTCGCAAAGGTGTCGCCGCACATTCTCTCTGCTGAGAAATTCGCTTTGCACCTCGGGACGTTCTTTGTCTCGAAGTATGCACATATTCACAAGACGCATGTGACTGTTGAGCAGTTGAGGTGGACGAGGGTCCAGGTTCCGGGCGAGCAGAAAGAGGTAGAGGAGCATACGCATGCCTTTTGGAGGGATGGGGCGGAGAAGAGGGTTGTTAAAGTCATCGTACGTCTTTTCTGAATTTTGGGAGGTTTTGTTCGTTTGGCGCCGTGTAATTGGGGTTGGTGTGATGAGGTGGCTGATTGTGGTTTCCTTTACGATGGGTTGCGTTGGGCGCCTATTAGGTTGATGCGACTTCTGGGAAAAACAAGTTGTCTGCAACGGTGAGCGCTGGTGCCACCGACCTTTTAGGTTTGTTTCCCTTCCCTGTCCTCGTTACATCATTCATCTGATCATCATCCTCTGTCCGGATAGTGTTGAAGACTACTGGCTCCGCCTTCGAGGGTTTCTACCGTGATGAATATACTACCTTGATCCCTGTTAACGACCGAATCTTTTCGACCTCGGTTGACCTCTTGTACACGTTCAAGGATATTTCGATCACAACACCGAAGGATGAGAAGAAGCTCGAGTTTGAGATACCGTTGAAAAAGGGAGATGAGGGCTATGAGGGGAGCGTGTGGGACGAGGAGGTTCCTGTGAGAGCAAGGAAGGCCACTTTGGAGGTGTTTGCGTTGGATGAGAGCGCCAGTGTTCAGGTGAGTGCTGGCATCCTTACTGTTCAGCTCCTCTCCTTTGGTGGCGGTGGTGGTGGCGTGGGGATTGGTCCGCCGAGTTGTTGGTACGTGGTTAACACGGTAGCGCGTTGTTGCGGGACTTGACTTGATCAGTCCTGGACCCGAGGCATCATCGTTGGCGGATGATCATCTCCTGCATCCTCAAAACTTTTGGGGTTAGGGTGTGGTTGCTTAGTGATGGAATTGCGCTAAGTTTGACCCTGGGGTGAGGGCGCCGTAAACGTTCAGGTGGTTTACACACGCAGTGTACGTGAACGTGGCGTTTCGTTCCCAGACGAGTGGGTTCTGGATGCAAACTCCATTATTGGCATCGTGCGATGGGGATCAGGAGAGGGCATCGGGTTCTGGGAATGTCCGTCTATTTGTTTATTTTGTTCTGGGATTAGCGGCGGTGGCTTTGATGTGATGTGATGCGCTGATGGGATAGTACGGATGATGGTGGTGGTGATGGACAGATGTCGATGGTTCGGTTCCGCAAAAAAAAAAAACTTTGTTGGACATGTTGGATCGGGATGGAATAATCAGGATGGGATCCCTGACGTGATTGGCTTTATTTTTTCGGTGATTTATTTCTGTTTTTCTATTTTCATTTATTTTCTCTCTTTTTTTGACCGGTTGGGAGAATTCCCCGGTTTATGCTGGCGCTGACGATTTATTGCTCCATTCCGTGGGGCTAATCAGGCTACATTGTACAAGATGGGGCAACGGATCATTGCAGAGAACGCCGGGATCCAGGACGTATCGTATACGCTTCCCAACAAGCATTATATCCCGGTGGACATGAGATACATTGGGGTTGACAATCTCACACCGTACGTGTTCTGCTCATTTACTTTGACTCTTGACGTTGTCTCCTGTTTCTTTCAAACTTCCTTTTCGTGGATTGCTGTGCCCGTCAGATGAAGTCCTATCACGAAGGCGCAGATGATGATGAACTTGCGGGCTTGGGAGTCCATCTCGTCAATGATGGAGATCAGGAGCAATGGATGTGCGCTTCGCCGCAGCTGCTTTGCTGGCTGCCGGGTATTTGGCTGGATTAGGTTTGGGAAGACGCTTCTGATGGGGGATGGCATTACGTCAAGGGACAGTCTTCTGCTTCCTCCAGAAACATATCCCCTCAAACACTTGACGAGCTTCTGTTCCGTCTGGTCGGTTTGTGAGACCGACACCGGAGACGTGGAAGCTTTCCAGAACGGGCAAGC